>JAJOHK020000530.1:0-23951 GCA_022457215.2 Leucocoprinus gongylophorus | reverse complement strand
TATCTACGAAGGTGTCACCATTGGCATTGGCGCAGACAAGTACATTGGCGGAACAACACCCGAGGGTAAAGCCGCTCGTGTGCGAGTGCAGTTAAAGATCGAAGAGATCACGGCAAAAGCCTAGTGGGGTTCCATCATGTAGTAGCTGTTTTAGTCGACTTTCCAGTCTGTTCTGTTCATGTTTTGCATTCCTAGAGGTTCCGTGGCGTCCAGAAATCCTATTTCTACTCTACATTATGTCGAGTGTGCCATAAACCAGATCTGACTATGCTGGTGGGTTATCCCCTTTCTCAGTGGTTGTTCTGGTCACCTGTGGTATTAGTGTTCTTGTAGGTGTTTTTTTTCTTAAATCAACAATTTATTACACGGGGCGCGGTGGCAGTCCGTGCCTGCTGGGTGCAGGATGTGAACCCATGACCTTAACAGCAGGAGGGCAAGGCATAACCAACATGGCAGGGGGGATTTACCACTATGCCATCCCACCCCCATTCTTGTAGGTGTTCTAGTAGCTTGCTTCTAAAAACCATGGAAGGATAAATTAATCATAGGTTTATCATCAAAGATTATGATAGATTATGTAAAAAAGCAGGGTGAAAGATGCAGCAATAGGATAAACTGTCAGAATTGAATATTTGATTCCTGAAGGCTAGAAACTGAGGTTTGCAATAGCATTGGGTTGAAAACCTCAGCATTATTGACATGACTGAATTTTCTACATGTTTTTAATGTTGTCAGGGGACAACTAGTCTATACAACCAGCATTGCTTCTTTCCTTAATACCACCATCTTGTATGATTAAGTTCTTTTATACTGAGACATAAAACTGTATAGTTGTGGTCCAAGCAAGAGAAAAACTTCATTGCTATGGCCCAGTTTTCATCCAGTAGTCTGCAGTTATAATTGATCAATATGATGAAATGGAAATGGAAAAAAAGAAAATAGAATGAAATCGTCCTTCATGACATTGCACCTCAGCTAACAGGTAGTGCCTAACAGAAATATTGTGAATATTACTACTTGTTCTGAAAAGTATCTCAGTCCTCTCAAAAAATCATCAACATTCATAACTCAACTGCTGGCAATCCAGAATAGCCCAAGAGGAAATATGTTCAAATAAGCATTCAGAGTCCATCCAGAAAACAAATCATCATTCCTATGGACAAGAAGTGTGAAAGCCTATATAAACTTGAACATCACTGTTGAAGAGATGTGACTGATGAATAAAGAACATAGTCAGCAAGTTTGAAACTTTCTATTTTATTTCTTATTTCCTTTTCTTATCTCTCCTCTTCAGGCAAACACCCACAAAAGCACACTTATACTGCACCCACTAGCAGGATATCATGTTATGCTGACAATTGTGATAGGTGTCAGGCACAGTTCACACTGGAGTTGAAAGTCCATGAGATAGACTTGGAGATGTGCAGACTTGTGGAATGACCTTGGCTTCAGCTTATGTGCTGTACTACCTGTCTGCCACATGGTCACAACTTCAGATAATAGAAAGAGGTTTAAGATGGGAGTGAGTGCTGATTTGGTGTGTTGCAGTTTAAACACTGGGGATTGAGTTCAATAAGAGTTTATCTTTGTCAATTATCAGACTAGTGAATTACAATGTAACTACTAGTCTTATATATAAGTTTCTGCTATAGGAGATACTTGGGGTTTTAGTGGTATAATCTCTATTGTCCCAAGTGGAGGTTTCAGTGTTGAAACACTGACAGGAGTATGACTCCGCTATGGAAGACCAAGTTGAATAGGAGTATCTCTGTCATGGAAGACAGAATACCCAGATGATTGCATCACTACCAGGAGGCGTGTAGTAAGTAAGATAACTGTCATAGAAGGTGGGCTTTATTTTTTGACAAGGAATGTACTGTGGAGATATGTTTTCTAGATGAGTAGACATGGCATATGACAATAGGTAGCTGTACCTCAGTCATTCATGCTATCTTCATGAGTAACCACTATATTATATATTTGTAAATTACTAATTACCTAGTATAGTTTATATACCTAATAGGTTATGGGCCCTAAATTACTAGATTAATACATTGTGTTGAATTTAAAAACTTATTTTTTCTTCTTAACTTTAACTTAACTCTACACTTATGTTATCACCCACATCCTAATACTAGACACTTGTTATATGCAAGTCCACTCATCCAGAAACTACATCCCTGCAGTGAAGACACCTCCAAAACATACAAGCCTGCCTTCCACGGCAGCCACCTTTCTTGCAACACATCTTATGGCAGTGCTGCAACCCTCCTAGTATTCTGTCTTCCATGGTGGGGATACTCCTATTCAACTTGGTCTTCTATGACAGAGTTACTCCTGTCAGTGTCTTAACACTGAAACCTCCACTCAGGGTAATAGGGGTTTTACCAATAAAACTCCGAGCATCTTCTATACTTTCCATTCATATATAAGTCTAGTAGTTACACTGTAATGGGCTAGTCTGATAATTGACAAAGATAAACTCTCATTGAACTCAATCTCCAGTGTTCAATGGCGATACACCAATCAGTACTCACTCCCACTCGGACTTTCTCTCCTTCATCTGAAGTTGCGACCATGCAGCAGACAGACGGCACAGCACATAAGCTGAAGCCAAGGTTGTTCCACAAGTTTGCTCATCTTCAAGTCCATTCTGTGGACTTCCACCCTGGTGTGAACCACGCCTGACAACACTACCAAAAGACATACCAAAAGAATGTCAAGCATATCTAATAGACCACTGAAATTTCCTGAAAGTGATAAATTTGATGACTGAAACTAGATTACTTTTAAAACTATGGTAACTATTGTGGTCAAAGTTCAAAAAGCAATAGGATATTTAGAAGAAACTATCTATAATCCAACTACTACCTCAGACAACTTCTTCCACTAACACCTCATCTATTACATTTATATTGTCTCCTAATACTTCTTAGAACTCAGACCAACTCTTAACTAGAAAGTAGAGGACTATCAGATAATGAACATGCCTAGAAGAGAAAACTATCTATGGAAAAATTATAGAAGATGTTGGAAGAGTATAGGAACATTATCCAAATACAAATCCTGGATAACCTTGGCTAAATATACTGTGTCTTTATATGTCATAATAGTTATATTTGGGAAGAGAAGATTAACAGAAAGCAGAACATGAAGGAAGTTGAACTTTCAAGTATGTGTATATAAAACAGTTTACTACACTAGTTGATTTTCAAGCTAAGAAACTATAAAGTATTTATGTGTTTTAAATACTAGTACTAAGACTATCCAAGGATTATAGGAGACAAGTAACTACTCTAGGTATACTAGCATCCTTGGAAATAGAATCTGGAGTTCTATAAAGATTATGAAGAATCATGTGATTAGTAATAGAGTAATTGAAGATGAAAAAAAAACCAGATAGATCTATACTAGAAGAGAATGAGTAGACTATTATAAGACAAGAGTATGGACAGACTTTGGCTAGGGTTAGGGTTAGCTAGACATATATAAGTATTATAATTATTAGTCTACAACGGACAAAGGGTTAGGAGATAGGCATGTGATCTGGAAGTCATGTGACAGAGTCTAGAGCGGTCTGAAAAGACTTAGAGTCTAGAAGGATCAGGAAGAGTCTAGGGTTAGGAGATGACGTCAAGAGACATGGGTTCCTCATGATGTACACATGGTGTGCACATGTATAGCGGAAATTAAAGGTATGACGTCAGGGCACATGTAGGAAGCATAGTAGCCTTAAGATAGACATATGGAGGATGAGTAATGGACATGAGGTAGAGGTATGGACATAAGGGCCAGACAATATTGTTGTAGCATGGACCACATGTAAATTATATAAATAGAGGAGCAATGCAGCGAGGGCTCCTTGTTGAGTTCTCTTGTAATTCCCCCATTTGTTACTTGATAGCCCTACTGAGAGCTTTGCTCGTTGTGAGATCATTTGTCCTTGAGTGACGAGTGGTTGCTACAACATAAATGTTGTAGACTCAAAACCTTAGTGTTGGTTAAGAGAATAAACCTTATACCAGGTTAATACAAGAGAACTCGATAAGGAGCTCCTACTCTATCTACCACTATATATACTGTTCTGTCCTGGTCCATACTACAACATTATATTAAGTCCATACTTCGCCCTCATGTTCTATTACTCATCCACATGTGTTTTCCATAAGGCTACCATGCTTCTTACATGTGCCCTGACGTCATACCTTTAATCTCTGCTGTACATGTGCACACCATGTGTACACCATGAGGAACCCATGTCCCTTGACATCATCTCCTAACCCTAACTCCTTCTAGACTCTTCCCGATCCTTCTAGACCCTAAGTCCTTCTAGACCCCTCTAGACTCTATCACATGACTTCCAGGTTATGTGCCTTCCTAACCCTATATCCGTTGTAGACTAATAATTAACTACTATCCTATTCTTATCCACTAACCCTAACCCTAAAGTCTGTCCACATCCTTGCGCTATAACAATAAACAGGAAGAAAATACCCTTTTTTACAGATATTCTGAGTGGATCAGATATTAGAGAAGCATTATTTATAATGTAACCAGATAGATTGGATGGATTTAGATGAGTATGTGACAAGAGCAAGAAATACCTGGATAAGACTTAATATCTATAATCTTATTAAACTTGGTAAAAATATAGCTAGAACAGCTACTTGTTAAGACTTAAAACCTAAAAGTTGGTCAAAAGAATAAACCTTGGATTGGATAATTACAAGAGAACTCAATAAAGATCCTAGATATAATGTATTCAACTTATATATACTAGATTAATAGTCTGTGCTATATGAAATTTAGTCTATCCTAATGGCCATATGTCAGAACTGAAGACAGTAGACTCTATTTTTTGTTTTCTATTTTATTTTTCTTTCTCTTATACTTTTACTTTTACTTTTACCTTGTCTTTTATTTTGGAGTTAGGGGTTAGAATGATATTACAGATCTGTTACAAATTACATGATACATAGAACATTATAGAAGAATCTAGGAAGGATAATGTCATATAGCATATACAATACATATTAGCCTTAAGGAAAACAGATGGTCATTTAGGGTAGGCTAAGTAGTAGAGCACAGACCATTATGTTTGAATATATAGTAAACAATCTTGTAAAAAAACTCTCTATTGAGTTCTCTTGTATTAATCCTAATACAAGGTTCTATTCATTGATCCACTCTATATGAAAATAAAATAGAGTTTATTGTTTACAACTCTGACACTGCTAATATTTGAAAGTCATTAACTAATTTATATAATATATTGTTTAAGCTGGCCTTCTTGTATACTAAGAAACAACTCAGGAACCTATGTTTCCAAAATGGTGATAATTTTCCAAAGATCTGTGGGAACCTTTCTCTATTACATCAGCCAGTGGTTCTTAATACTTTATACTTTTAATAAATAGAGCATTATCAAACTGTGAAATTTTTGAGGAAGAAGTCAGCTAAGAATATACTAGAGATATTAGAGGTATACATTACTAAGAGTAAGAGTATTATATACCAAGTCTAATCCTGTTAATAATTTATCTTTTACAGTGGTGTTGTCTCCTTATTCAAATTTCATGAGTACTCAGCCTTCTATGGCAGAGTTATCCTTCTTTCCAAATCTCTGTCAGTATCTCACCACTGAAACATTTACTTAGGCTGTACTATGAGATGCCCAAGTTCTCCTCTCATATAACTTAGTATTTAAGAACTAGTAGACACTTTGTAATCTTCAGTCTAATAAAATACTAAACTCCAGTGTTTATGGCAATATACTTCTTGTCAGAACTCACTCTCCTAAACTCCATTTCATCTTTTTGAAGTTGCAACCATGCAGCAAGCAGACAACATAGCATATAAGCTAAAGCTACTTCTTGCTCTTTGTATAAGTTTCCATACTTGGTACAAACTTTGCACAACTTTGCAGCTTAAGTGTGAACTATGCCTGATAGAGAGGTAAACAGATCAGAAGCTTTTGAGAATAAGAATGGAACAATTGCCTGTGAAAGAAGTTCCATGCTAAAAAGAGCTCTATTATTAAGTTTATGACCACATACACTCATGAATAGAATAGAGAAGCTGAGGAGTATAATAACAGTTCTAGATGTTACATATATAATACTTGTGGAGTTAGGACTGCTGACAAAATCTTAGCCAGAAGTAATACACACCACTGTCTATCTTCAGAACTTGATACCATTACATTATTGCCCAGATATTGTCCTAGCTAATATATGGTTTGGGGAGTGGCAGAGTGTTTCATACCTCTGATCATTCATATCAACAGTTTATGCAAAGATTTCTGCTGAGCTAGACATCTCAAAGCTCAAACTGAAGATAACTAAACTTATCTTAGTTGTTGACAGTAATGATGTACAGTACCTAAAACATTATATTTGAGGAGGGGGTAATAAATTATACTAAGGATGCAAAATATGCTGAGTATAATGATGATGTAGATCTATTACAGATACAAATATCAAGAGAGAGGATGAACACAATAATAAATAATGTAGTAGTAGATAGATTAGTGGACCCTAGAAAAACACTAAGTACTTATGGAAAAGACATTGTTGCTAATGGTAGTGGTACAATAACACCAAAGGATAAGACAAAGGATTCATTTAGTAAAGATTGAAGTTACTGAAGAAGTTGGGAGAGTAGAGAATGTGGAACCAGAGGTAGCTAAAGAAAACTTACCAGTAGCAGTAAGGAGGTCAAGACATGATACTTAACACATAAAGAGAGGATTTCTAGAACTTTTGTGACTATAATTAGTAGTATATATATACCAAAGATATATTAAGAGATTATATAGGGACCTAAGACTTGGAGTTGAACCAATATTGAAGAAAATTAATGTGAAAAAGACAAGAGGTATATATAATCTAGTCTAGAAACAAGATAGTAGAAATATGGTGAGATCAGAGTGGGTTTATGTTCTGAAGTTTGATAATAAGGAGCTAGTCAACAATTAGAAGTTTTAGATTATTGTATAGGGGTTCATACAGGTACAGAGATTTATTTCAATATGACTTCAATAAGATATATATAGCTACAGCCCATCTTGAATTATTTTGCCATTTATTAGCAGTGATTGCATTAACAGGTCTTCATCTCTGGTAGTTGAACTTGATAGCTACTTAACTAAATAGTGACATTGAATTTAATATTTATATAGAGTAGACTAAGAGTTTTATAGAGGGAGGAGAAAGAGAAAAGATCTGAAAACTCTACAAAATTATATATAGAATAATATAGGGAGAGTATGACTAGTTTAAAATATTAAGCCAAATATACAAAGAGTTAAGATATAGTTAGTCCTAGATAGAATCTACTATCAGAATATAATATACCTCTGATAGGAAATCCATGATCACCTGTATATATACAAATGATACTATAAGTAGATTATTAGATAAAAAAAAAGCTAGTAAGACAAAACAGAAGTTAGGAGTATTACAACTTAAGACTTAGTGAGTAGTCAAAAAAAACCTTGTATAGAGTTTATACAATAGAGTTCCAAGTACAAAGTATCTACTTTATATATACTAAGCTAGTGGTCTGTATGATACTATCTACTCTAAAGACTATGTATTATCTATAAGGTCAATATGTGGTGAATATGTTATATGATATTATTGTTCCAGAACCTTCTATGTCTTTCTGTATAATATATAATTGTGTGACTGTGACTATAATATGTATAACTAATATATGATACAGTGTTATATTATATAATATCACACTATACTATAATACTAAGTTAAGAATAGAAAAATAAATAAAATAAAAAATAAAAATAAGAAGAAAATAAAATGAAAAGCAAAGTCTACTATCTTCAACTCTGACAAAGAGACCATTTTGAAGTAAAGATAATGTTGGAGATGGACTACATACTAAGTATTAAAGTAAAAAGAATGAAGGATAAGATTAGAATATTCCAGAGGACATATGTGAAAAAGATGTTGAAAAAGTTCAGTATAGCTAATTGTAAACTCAAATCAATCTCACTTTCAGTTGGAATGTTCCTATTAGTAAATAACTCACCTACCAATGAGAAAGAAGTTATAAATATAAAGAATGTTTCTTACTATGAGGCATTGGGATTGTTAATATGATTACAAGTAGATGCCCAACCTGTTCTCTTATTTACCATCAATCTACTCTTGTATTTCATATCAAATCCTAACTATACATACTGGGAAGCTATGAAACATATGTTAGCATATGTAAAGGATATATTAGAGTATGGTATCACTTACCATAAAGAAGCAAGTCTTTAGTCTGTGGATTTCATTGACTCAAATTTTGTAAATAACAAGTATACTCAGAAATTGACTAAGAGATATATCTATATAGAGAGAGGTCTTATATTCTAGACTACTAAGAGGTAAGAAACCATTACCATGTTAATAACTAAGACTAAGTACATGGCAGTTTCACATATTATATAACATTGTTATTTCAGAATCTTATATGTTCTTCCATGTTGTTATAGCAACTACTAGTCAAGATGACTAATAAACTACTAAAGCAAACTTAAAGACAAAGTATCTCATAGGAGGTCTCTGATGCATTCCTATCCTATTTATATAAAAGAGTCATAGTCTATACTAATGATAAATAGTTCTACCCTAAAGTATATATATTGTTCATGAATTCACCATACTGTTATCACAAGATGAACATGCCTCTGACATCATTGTTATAATTCTTTCTACTATATTCTATACCTATGACATTATATCATATGACCATGGTTTCTTCATCATCTAAAGAAAAATCAAAATAAATTGTTAGTGTCTTAGTACAACATAATTCTAAGTCCTAAATAAAAAATAAATAAAAACAAAAATAAGAAATAAAAGAAAAACAGAGTTTACTATCTTTAACTCTAATATATATAGATATTTTTTTCTTTGATAAGGCTTTCATTCTACCAAAATATCTGGTTACTATCTTTATTGACAACAATATATTGCCCATAGAAGACTAAAGTAAGAAAATAGCAATACTGTTATATCTGGAAGAGTGTTAAAGAGGTGTAACCAATAAATAAAGAACATAGTCAACAAGTTTCAAACTTTCTATTTTTATTTCTTATTTTTTATTTTTTTTCTGTTACTTCTCTTTTTTGGATATATATCTACAAAAGTATATTATACCATAATAACAATTATAATGAAAATCCATACAGTACATATTTTACTTTCTTTTTATATATAGAAAGATCTGTAATGGGTGGCTGTATCCTAGTCATTTATAGACTAAAATAACTACTATATTATATTTGTTTATATTTATAGATTTTTCTGAATATCCAGTATAGTTTGTATGTTCAATAATTACTATGATAGTGTTGTAAAGCTAATTATAAATTAATATCTTCTAGGATTACAACTGAAAAATAATAACTGTGCTCTTATACTTTTGATATCTCAATTGCAAAGATGATCACTTTGCTAATGACTTTGACTGTCTATTCTGGAAAAATAAGTTCAACAAGAAGTAGCATAGTAAAAAGTACAAGAATATTAGATATAATTCATACTTAAGATATAAAAGTCTGTGGGATTAGACAAGGTTTGATGAGTATAAAAACTTAAAAAGAATGCAAAGTTGTGAACTTCCAGAATAATTTTAGCTTTAGCTTATATACTATTCTATTTATATTGTCAAGAACAAAAAGTGTGGACTTAGTTTTTTCTCATTTTCTCTCTTATTTTATTCTCTTTTCTTTTTGATTTATTTTTGTATTTTTCTATTTATAGAACTTAGGGTTAGGATTAGTCATGTGACACAAGAAGAAAGATGTAGAAGGTGCTAGAAGGATAATGTCATACAACATACACAATGTATGTTGGTCTTGAAGTATATACATGGCTGTTTAGGGTAGGCTAGGAGTACATAGCACAGACTATGTGCCTTTAGTATAAAAGGTAGACAACCCTGTAAAGAGTTCTCTATCAAGTTCTCTTATGTAATCCCTATACAAGGTTCTTTCTTTTGACTAACTCTAAGGTCTTAAGTTCATAACATATGTATTGCTTGATTACAATTCCAGAGAGTAAAATAGAGTTTGAGAGAGTGTGTTCTGATAAAGTATAAGTATATTATTTTAACACCAGAGTTTAGTTTTAATAGTAGCAGAAACTATATGTCATAGTATGCTTGAATTCTTATATTTTATTTTGATTTTCTTTTCTTTTTATCTATTTTTTTTGATTTGATTCCTCTTTTTCTTTTCTTTTATTTTTCTTTTATTTCTTAGATAATGAAGAAGCACATGACTGCAGTCATATAATATATCACATGATGTAATATCATAGATCTAGAACATAGTGGAAGAAACTAGAACAATAATGTCAAAGATATATATTAAGATCAAAGAAGGTGGACTTGATTTATTTTATTTTTCTTTTCATTTTCTATTTTCTTTTTGATTTATTTTTCTATTTTCTATTTTTAGAACAACTAGGGTTAGGGCTGATTGGCCACGCCATTATATCAGTTATCTAATGGTGTAGTTATAAGACCAATTATGAGACTTGGGAGAATGTAGTAGAAGATTCGAGAACAGATGATGTCATACAACATGGACACCACATGTTGGCCTCATGGACTACACATGGTTGTTAAGGGTAGGGTGCACAGTAGTTAGCACGGACCATTTGTAGAACTATATAAGGTAGACTAGTTTGTAGAAGAGTTCTTTATCAAGTTCTCTTGTGTTACTCAATACAAGAGTTGTTCTATTGTCTAATCCTAAGGACTTTAAATCATAACAGTATGGTTGCAACATGTTTGTCTTGTGGTAACTGTATAATAGACTTTTTGGTAACATATGTAGTTTAGAATAGAACTTGTAATAGTAGTATATATAATAGAAATATATTGAAGACTCCTTGTCAAGTTCTCTTGTGATCCCTACAATGTTAGAGCAACTGGGTAGAAGGGCCTAGTACTTCAAAGCTCTAGGAAATTCCAAGTTTATTGTTTAAGAAATACTCAACTACACACTCACCTTCAGGAAATTCTAAGAGAACAGAATGAGAATTTCTAAAGGTGGCAACTACTCTATATATTAAAAGATCTATTCTAATGTGTCAGAATTCCCATTACATAAGCAAGAAATGATGATACTTAAGTAATCAAAAACAGTTTAGAATAGAGTAACTAAAATGGAAGAGAGCTAGAAAGCTTAACAGATACTTCCAGAGCATGGGAAATCAAATGTGTGAATAATACTAGAAGACTTCAGAAGATCACAGAGTATTGTAGAAGAGCAGAGGAGTGTGGAAAAGTGAGTTTAATAATATATTCAGATGGTTGGAAGTATTGGTATACAGCCTAAAAGGGTTTAGAGCATGGGAAATCAGATGAGCAGATGAGTGTGAATGTAGGAAAGGGTTACAAATCATAAATCAGCCAAAAATCATGAAAGAAAAAGAGTTTGGAAGAGCCAGTCCCCTTATATATGAGACTTTTTGTAATATAAGACTACTTAGTGTATTATTGACTGTTTTGGTTAGTGGTTGCCACAACTGTCAAAATTGTAAACAATAGACTTGGTTTTACTTTATTTTTATTTTCTTATTTTCTTTTATAAGTTTTATTTTACTTTTTTTTAATTTTTAGACATAGATAAAAGTGTGATGTGATATTATGAGTGATGGTTACACATGTTACAAAGCATGATGGAGACATGACAATTGTCACAGGGTTGTCACACAATCATGTGACATAAAGAACTTAGACAGATAACATTATACAGCATAGCAATAACATGTTGACCTTATAGCAAGTACATGTACTTTAGAATAGGTTAGTTGTAGTGTGTGCACAGATCATGGTCTGTAGTATATAAGATAGACTATTTTGTACTTAGAACTCTATTGAGTTCTTTTGTATTACTTAGTATAAAAGTTGTCTTTTGTTTTTACTCAAAGACTTAAGTCATAACAACAACAGTAGAACTTGACACTCTTCAGGGATACTGTATCTTTCAGTCTCCTTACTTTTACTTTATTTCATTCTCAACTGGTGGCCAATATGACTACTAGTCACCCTTGGTATAAAAGCCAGACTCCAGATGTAAAGAAAAGCTAGCTGTTCAGTACAAATAGTCATGAACAGCAGTGACCAGACCCAGGTTGCTGTCTAGATGTACCTCATTGTTTAAGTGGATGGTATTGAGTAGAATATGTATATTTTTTAAGTAAAAGCCTTGTGCTGAAGGTCCATTGTGATCTTTCTATGCAGAGGAATGATGTTGTTCAATAAGGAAGTATCTAGCTTAGGAATTCTCTTCTTAGGGATATTAGTGTAACAGTTTGATTAAGGCAGTAGTTAGTAGGATAGTATACAAGTAGTCAGTAGATAGTGTAAGATTGGGTAAGAAGAATACTGGCTAGCACTTACAGAGGGACTTTTGAAGAAATAGCACTTAGGTTATTAGATACTATAACAACAAAGATTGTTGATATTGGTCAAGTGAATATAGAAGGATTGATCAGAAATGTGAGAGAAGAGAAAGCAATGAGGTTACTCTTGAAGCAAGTGATGGATAATAATGTGATGATATTAAAATTACAAAAACAAGTGTTGGAGTTACAAGAAGTAGAGAATCAAAAAAAGAGGAGAGAATAGGAAAGAGAATGGAGGAAAAGAGAATACAGTGAAAGGTGGAAAGAGAAAGAACAGAAAAGAAGAAAAGAAAGAAAAGAGGAAGAAGATAGATGATGAGTAGAAAAGAGTAGAAGAAATGAGAGTAAGAGAGGAAATAAGAGCAGAGAAGGAATTGAGATGGCAAGAAACATGGTAAAAAAGGAGACAGAAGAATAAAGAAAGAGCAATGATAGAAAGGAAGTGTTTTTTTTGTAGAGGTTTTGGGCACATTGCCTGTTATTGTAGAAATGTGGAGAGTAGACAGAAGGAGGAACCAACACAAAGGTCTTTAAATAAATTTGAAGTATTGAAAAGCAGAGTGATGAATGTAGGAGAAGACAATAGAAGGGAGATAAGAAAAGATAGAAAGACAATTTTGAGAAAAGAGAAACTGAAGAAGAAACCAGTGGAGGTACAAAAGACAAGAGCAAATAGTAGCAGTAATGGTGCAGAAAAGAAGGAGATGTTGTTGAGAGAAGTAATGGTAAAGATAATGAAGATAATTATGAAGGAATTGTTGTGGAAGTGTTATTGGATAGTGGTGCAACAGAGTTAGTGATGAGTTTGGAGTTTGCAAGGAAGAACCAGTTGAGGAAAAAGAAATTAGATAGACTGATATATGTGAGAAATGTTGATGGTACCTTTAATTATGAAGGACTAATAGAGTATACAGTGGAGGTGGAGTTGTTTTATAGAAGGAATAAAGGAAGAACAGAAATAAATGTGATAGGAGGTCAGAAGTAGAATGTGATATTGGGGATGCTATGATCAGTATGCCATAACCCTGAAATCAATTGGAAGACTGGAGAAGTGAAAATGACAAGATGTCTAGATAAGTGTAGGAAGCAGTAGAAGACAAAAAATATGAAGCCAAGATGGCAGAAACAGAAGAAGAAAGAACAAAAGAGAAAGAAGATGAAAAGAGAGAAGAAGAAAGAGTTTAGGAAACCAACAGTTGAAGAAGAAATGGAGATGGCAAGAATGATAGAAGAGAAACAGGAAGAAGAGGAAGATTTAATAGAGATCAGAATGGTAGAAAAGGTGGTTCCTAGAAGATTCCATAAATATTTAAAGATGTTTAAGAAGGAGTCAGAAAAGATGCTGACAAGAAAGACTTAGGATCATGCTGTAGATCTTAAAGAAGATTTTGTTCCAAAAAAGAGGAAGATATATCTATTATCATTACTACAGACATCACCAGTGTTCTTTGTGCTAAAGAAGGATAGAAAGAAGAGAATGGTATAGGACTATCAATATTTGAATGGTTGGACAATTAAAAACAATTATTTATTGCCACTGATATTGGATTTAATAAATAATATAGAAAAGAAGAAGATGTTTACAAAGATGGGCTTGAGATAAGAGTACAATAATATGAAGATTAAGAAAGAAGATGAGTGGAAGGCAGCATTCTCAATACCAGAGGGTGCCTTTGAGCTGATGGTAATATTCTTTGGATTGACAAATTCACTAGCAACTTTTCAGGCAATGATAAATAACTTGCTTAGGAATATGATAGAGGCAGAAGATGTAGCAGTATTTATTGATAATGTGATGGTGGAAACAGAGACAGAGAAGGGAAATGACAATATTGTGGAAGAAGTATTAAGAAAGATGGTAGAAAATGATTTATTCGTAAAACCAGAAAAATGTATGTGGAAGGTTAGAGAAGTTGGATTTTTAGGAGTTAAGATAGGGTCAGACAGAGTGAAAATGGAGAAGGAGAAAGTTTAGAGAATAGTGGTTTAGCCAGTATTAAAAGGTGTGAAAGATGTACAGAAGTTTTTGGAGTTAGCAAACTATTATAGATGGTTTGTCAAGGATTTTGCCAGGGTGACAAAATCTCTTTATGAGATGACAAAGAAAGATATGAAGTGGAACTGGAAAGAGAGGCAGCAGAGATTACTTAAGAAGTTAAAGGAGAGGTTTATGACAGAGCCAGTCTTAATAACACCAGACTTAGATAAGAAGATAAGAGTAGAGGCAGATGTGTCAGACTTTACTACAGATGGAGTTTTTTTCATGAAGTGTGAGGATGAGAAGTAGAGACTAGTAGTCTATATTTCCAAGTCATTGAATGAAGCTGAAAGAAATTACAAAATTCACAATAAAGAGATGTTGGCAATTATTAGATGTCTAGAAGTATGGGAGCATTTCTTAGAAGGAGCCAAGAGTTAGTTTGAAATTTAGATGGATCATAAAACTTGGAGTACTTCATAAAGGCTCAGAAGTTAAATTGAAGACAAGCTAGATAGGCATTGTACTTGTCAAGATTTGATTTGATTTTACTTTGAAGCATGTAGCTAGCAAAAGTATGCAACAAGCAGATAGTTTGAGTAGAAGAGCATATTAGGTAGAAGGAGTAGAAAGAGATAATGAAAATCAAGTAATGTTGAAGAAGAAGTGGTTAGAAATTAGAGCAATAGAAAAGAGGCAGTTGTTGATTGAGAGAGCTGAAGAAGAAATCATAGAAAAAATTAAAAAATCAGAAGCAAAAGATGATAAGGTAGTAAAAGTGGTAGAAGAGATGAAAAAAGCTAGAGTTAAAGTATTGAGGAATGATGAGTGGAGAATTGAAAACAAGTTAGTGTTAAAAGAGGGGGAGATATATGTTCTAAGGGATAAGGAGTTGAGATTGGAGATTATTTGGCTATACCATGATACACTAATAACAAGACATGGAGGTTAGTGGAATATGATAGAATTGTTCACTAGGAATTTTGATGGCCAGAAGTTATGAAAGAAGTAAAGCAATATGTGGAAGGATGTAACCAGTGTCATAGGATGAAGAATGGAGTAGAGATGTTAGTGGGAAAATTAAGACTGAATGTAATACCAGAAAAATTATAATAATATATATCAGTGAACTTTATTTTATAGTAACAACAGAAAAAATAACAGCAGAAGAACTAGCAAGATTCTTCAAGAATGATGTGTGGAAGTTGCATGAGTTGCCAGAGAGTGTGATTTTGAATAGAGTGCCTCAGTTTGTGGTAGGATTGATGAAAAAATTAAAGGAGATGTTGGGAATAGAAACAAAGCTATTGACAACTTTCCATCCATAGACAGACAGATAGGCAGAGAGAACAAATCAAGAGCTGGAACAGTATTTAAGGATGTACATTGATCATAGATAAAGTAATTGGTTAGAATGGTTGGCAACTGCAGAGTTTGTCTTTAACAACAAGGCATATATAGTAACAAAGTCAATTATAGATAAGAGTTGAGGATGAGTATCAAAATAAGAAAAAAGGGAAAGCATGTTAAAGCAGAGGAGTTTGTAAAGGAAATAAAGAAGGTGTATAAGGAGGTGAAAGTAGCATTAAAGAAGTTATAAGAGAAAATGAAGAAATATATGAATATAAATAGAAAAGAGGTAGTAGAGTATAAAGTAAGAGATAAAGTATTGTTAAGTACAAAGGATTTGATGTTGCAGATTGGGAATAGAGGGACAAAGAAGTTAGGGGAAAAATTTGTAGGGCCTTATAAAATAAAGAAAATAATATTAGAAAATATAGTAGAATTGGAGTTGCTAGCATTAATGAAAATTCACCTGGTAGTTAATGTAAGTATAATAGCATTATATTAGGAGCAGGCAGAGGGACAGAAGAAGATCTCATCCTCTCCAGTAGAAATAGATAAAGAAAAGAAGTATAGAGAAGGTCTGGTATTGAACAGTCTCAAGAAATGGAATTGAGTTCTAATGTTACAAACTCAAGTCCTTAGAGTTGGATAGGTGAGTGAACCTTGTAAACAGAAGAGAACTTGATAGAGAGCTCTGTACAAGATAGTCTATCTTATATACTAAAACCACATAGTCTGTGCTAACTTCTCCTACCCTAAACAGCCATGTGTATACCTTAAGATCAACATGTGTTGTATACATTGTATGATATCATTCTTCCATGTGACTTGTGACTTGTGACTGTGTTATCTAATGTGACTACATGATCTTGTCACTCTAACCCTAACTCTAAGTTCTAAAAATAGAAAAAATAGAAAATAACTCAAAAAAAAATAAAAATAGAAAGAAAAGGAAAATAAATCAAGTCTACTACTTTCATCTTTGACAACAGGCTTGTTTTATAGAGGTGAAGAGTACAATATCACTACAGAAACATGTTTTCAGAATAAGTGGACTTAACATATGATACATAAACAAACTACTACATTTGTTGGTAGTATTGATAAATTTGGCTTTGGATAAAAGAGGCTATTTTGTTTGTTGATGCAATGTAATTTCATCCAGAAGTTGAAGATTGATCAATCTAACTTGAGCTGAAAAATGATGAAATACTTGTTATAGATCATCCAACTCATTGCAAGAACACTCATTAAACTTGATGGCTTCTGTAGCTGGTAGTTTATGTTTCTTGACCTAATTCTTTAGATTCCATGGTTTTTTGTTGGTTGATATGATTTCTTGAATTCTGTTGTCAAAAAGATTTGTTTAGCTATTTTTACTGTTTTTCTATATTTAATCCAGTGTATTCTTCTTCTGAATGTTTGATACTCAGTTGAATCTTTGTTACATTCCTCATTCCACCATACCTTAGAGCATTTAGTAATGTTAACATATTTAGAATATTTATACCAAAGTTTTTCTACAATAGAAGTAAACTCTTGTGTTACTTCTTCTAGCTTTTCACAATCATAGATATTTGTTGTATTAATACAACTTATCTTATTTCTCAGTTTATTGACAAATTTTTTTTCTTTCCCACTATTCTTGATAATGATGTAGACTGATAAAGAAGTATGGTCAGATAGACTTTGAAAGTCCAGTGAGATCATATGATTGTTAAATTCCTCTGCATTCACATGAAGAAATATTAGATCTAATACTGAATTTGAATCTTAAGTGTTATCCATGTATTGAGTAGATATTTGATCAATAGATGATGATAGTTCTAGATTCAAACTGTCAGCTATTTCTCTGAGTATATCTGCATGTGTTGAATGATGCAGGTATAAGAGGTCCCTATTATTATCCCTAATATTAAAATCCCCTGTCATGATTAAGATATTGTTCAAATTCATCTTAGTATCCTTTAGATACCTTAAGGCAGATTGTTGGTTATCTGAGTAAACATTAATAATGAAACACATAATACTACAATTGAAAAAAGAAATGTGATTTATGTCCCTATAATTGAAAATATCTTTTATAAGTGAAAAATATAGCTTTATCAATCTGATATTGATGTAAGTAAGAACTCTTAGATGATTGTTCTCAACATGCAATGATCTTGTGAACATAGTTCACAATGGATGATTAGAAATTCCTATGTTATCTTTAAATATAGAGCTTGGGATACTGCAAATAATTAACTAGGGAGGTTCTTAAATATTGAAGTTTTTGTTGTTTTCTAAGATAGTATCAGAGAGAAGTTTGTTCTTATGAACATTCTGTGAAAATATTTTCAAGAATTTTAAAATCATTGTTTTACCATGCCTACAAATAAGTAAATTGAGGGGTAGAGATGGAATAGTGGAAGAGACCCCTATCCATATATATTATGCCTACCTCAAACCTACTTGAGGTTATGGGTTTAATTCCTTAGTAGTCCTTTGTATTGGGTAACTGCATAAAAAAAGGTTAGGATATTAATACTCCATACATAATTTTTCCTGTAGGCATGGACTACCATCACGCCCCATGTAATAAATTGTTGACTTGAAAAAATAAAAAAAATAAGTAAATTGAACTGGCTTTGATTTCTCAGAGCTCCTATGACTTCTTGTTGTGTCAATCTTGGTTAAATCTATGTTTGTCCTTGCAATTAATACACTTAAAAGAATGAGTACAAGGTTTCTCTTTCTTTGTTTCAAGCCTTAGAGAATCAGTCTTAAAATTGGCTTTGCAACATTATGCTATTTCTTTGTAATGTTTCAGTTTGTATGGACCATTGTATTTTTGACACTTTGATCCATGCATATAACATATACATGTAGTGTGACCTTACTTCCAGTAGTTCTTGTATTGAGGAACACTAGAGTTTATATTTGTTCCTCTAATTATAGCAATATGTCATCCTATATTCAAATACCTGTTAATAAGGCATTTTGCTTTCGTATCATTTTGTGAATCTTAAATGTTGACTTATACCATGGCCATATCAGATTTGGAAAATGCTTTGATAACTTGAAGACTAGAAGCTAGAATTATGTTAGAAAAAATGTGAGTACTCTTGATTACTCTTTCAATGATATCTGGTATAACAGGGAGATTACTATTTTCTGGGAAGTATGGAATACCTAGAGATAGAACTTGGATTTGTTAGGAACAGACCAGCTACTAAACCAGTTATGCTAAAAGTGTGCAATGTCAAGCTTAGCTTTGATATTTAGCTGGTGCTATATATATACTTCATACTGTACTCTTGATAGGATTGTAGAAGACTTAGATTCATAACATTATTTAAGTCAACATTGTTCAATTCTTTTATATACTTCTCCATTATATTTAGATCAGAGAAGATGGCTGCCTTGTTAGTTGTGATAACAATTCTCTTGTTATCAGAGTGAATGTAGTCAGCAGAAATTTCAGATTTTACACCTTTCAATAATCTGTTGATGTTTGTAATATTGAATTGTGACATAACTCTTTCAGCATTGTTCATATCCATAGATATGATGATCTGCTTTCTTGATAGACCTTTAGTCATCATGTTGAACTTAGATTTATTTTTTTAGTTTGTGTTATTCATGACCTTGTGAATTTCTGTGATTTTATCAGAAGATAGCTTTGGGAAAGTGTCTTTGTGTCAGAATCAAAGATGGTGGACTTGTTCTTTTCAGTTCTAGTTTCTTACTTTAAAGTCTTTTCTATTTTTTACTGGGATTTTCCTATCTCTTTTCTCTTTTTCTCTTTATCTCTTATTTTAAATATAAAATGAACAAGGTGACATGATCAGACATGACAACTGTCACATAGATCATGAATGTCACTGTCACAGTCACACCATCAGGTAACATAGTAGAAGAGTGATATCATACATCATAAAAGATATAATAATTTTAATTATATAGACTTTATCACAAAATGAACTACTCTCTTATTTGTAATATCTGAACCTTGAGTATACTCTTAGAGGTTTAGGAGTGATTCAGAAGTTCAATAATAATGACAATGATAATTAAGATCAATACAGATGAGAAAGAATAAAGATTGATAATAAATGATGATAATTGATGTTGCTAAGTCTGAGATCTAATCTTTAGACACAGAGGTATATATACAAAAAAGTAATAGTCTATGCACAAGCTCTTTCCATCACATGATCAAAACTTGTACCTGATGGGAGCTGTCATCTATCATAACAGCTGTCAGGCTAATTTTAGAAGGTAACTAATTATATTACTATATTAATATGCTTGTGTCTCTATAAATACTTATTGCTATGTAATATATCATATATTATTGGAAATGGTTTGATGAGCACTTTCTAATACAAGTTCAATTGTGTAAATCTGTCCAGCTATTTATAAGATAATAGCCAACAAAACTTTTACAGTTATTGATGACCTGATATCTCAGTTGTTTGTTGTTGCTTTTGTATATTTCACATATGTGCAGATAGCCTTTACTTGGGGCTTTCTAGCACAACTTAGTTTGTGAAAATATGTCTACTAGTTGTGGAGATACAAGCTGAATGAAGTTTGTAACATTATAATTCAAACTTAAAAGTTAGAGAATGAAAAGAACCTTGTATTAGGTAAGAGAACTTAATAGAGTTTCTAAGTACAATCTGTCTACCTTATATATACTAGGCTCATGGTCTGCACTACACTAACCTAGCCTATCCCAAAAGGTATATGTTTGCCTTAAGGTTAACATATGTAATACATGCTATATAACATTATTGTTTTAGAACCTTCTACAATGTTTTTTGTGATGCATGATCATGTGACAGTGACTTGTGATAGTTTGTGACAGTCATATGTAATATCATACTAAACCCTAATTCTAAGTCTAAAAAATAAAATAAAATAAAAAAGAAAATTACAATGAGAAATAAAAATAAAAATAAATAGAGTTTATTATCTTGAATTCTGATAGGAGAGGGAATCCTTGGAATGTTGGCTTGTTTATCTTTAGTTGTCTTTGGAGTAGATATAGTTTTTCTATTAAACTGGAACAAGGCATATTATTTAAAGATTTTGTTATTATTACTAGCTATTAGTCTATTTTTTTCATTTATTTTTTATTTTGGGACTTAGGGTTAGAGGTTAGTGTGACATCACATGTAACAGTCATGTGATTATGTATCATAAAGAATATCATAGAAAGTCCCAGAATAATGATATTATCTCATATATTAATAGCATATAATATATATGGTCTTTAGAGTAGGCTAGGTTTAGTGTAGCATAGACCATTAGTCTAGTATATATAAGGAAGACAACTTTGTACTAAAAACTCCATTGAGTTCTCTTGTGTTAACTATAATACAAGGTTTTTTCTCTTAATTTGCTTTCAAGTCTTAAGTTTGTAATATTAATAATCATTGTTTGATAAATACAGCCATTCTTTGTAGGGAACATACAATATTTCTTATATTACCAGTTAGAAATTCATTAATGCCAAACAAGGAAATTGGCATAAAATTACTGTCTCATATATTAGAATCAAAGACAGTAGACTTTACTTCTCTTTTCTATTTTATTTTTCATTTTATTTCTTGGACTTAAGGTTAGGATTAGTGTGATGTCACATAACACTGTCACAAGTCATGGTCATATAATCACATATCATGAAAGAACATCATAGAAGGATCTGGAACAAATAATATCATATAGCATATATTATACATGAAGAAAAATACATGGCCTTTAGGATAGGCTGAGTCTAGTGTAGTATGGACCAACAGTCTAGTGTATACAAGGTAGACACTTTTGTACTAGAAACTTTATTAAGTTTTCTTGTGTAAACTTCATACAAGGTTTTTTTTCTTATCTTAACACTTTGAGACTTGAATTATAATACCACAGTTGTGGGTCAGCTGGTTGATCAGCCTGGTATGAAATAACCAATGGTTCCAAATTTGGAAAGGAACATGTTGTTAGTATTACTGCTATGAGATATATATATGAGGTTGTTTGCAGGCTCCAGATATACAGTTTCCAGAGGTATATAGGATAGAGATGGATCTTGCTTCTCCTCTCTCTCAATTTGTTTGGCCCATGTCAATTTTCCAGACTGAGCTTGCATACATTCTACATAATCCATTAAGGACACAGAAGAGTTAACAGACATTTCTCTTATACTGTTAGTACTTAGAGAGGGGAAACATTCTCTAGGTAGGTTGAATTCAATACCCATTGAGAGATACTTAGAGTGGTGTGGTTGGTTATTCTGAGGTTTATTAAAAGAAAGATTCAGTATATTCACTAATTCTCTTCTGGGCACTACCATGCAAAATGGTGATATGAGAGAAAGAAGTGATGCTTATCCTGATGCTTATTGGTCTTATCTGCCATTAATAGTACTATATTTTGTGTATAATGCTTGGACCAAGTACATAGACCATCATCCTACTGTAGTATATATATAGTAGTAGTATATTGGTAGAATACCTTACCCAATTATCACTGAATTTTTTGGGCACTTACAACTTCATGAGTAAGGACTAATCCCCTTACAGATTCACCTGGCATCACACTAATCTGTTTTCACACGCCCAATACAGCGAGTACAAGCCCTAATCTCAAGAACCGAGTCGATTACCTAATGACCGATGGGAATTTCCAGAGTCTCAGCTTGAGACTCAGCAAAACACAATTAGCTGATCCTAAACATGACGAGTGATATCCTCAAGCCAAGGGGAAAACCAGCGCTTTGAATGTGCTTATATTATTGATATCAAAACGATACAAACTTAATCCCTGTGTCGATTATTTATTTTGTCGCATGAGAACCAGTGTGAGCAACCTGGTTACGTCGATTTTTGATAAAGAAACAATAAGCAAATAGGACTCACGTCACTCAGGTTCAATGCCGCAGCAAGCGCTTTGAACTCCTGATCTGTAGGCTTGTCATTACCGGTGCAAACTGGAATATATGTCCAGTAGTAGGACAAATATGTATTCATGAGACAGCGTTCCAATGATTTGTGAGAAAGGGGACAGGCTACTAACTGTCGATTACACGCTGCTCGGAAACGCCAACTTTGTTCGCAAGCGCGGCGTAGGAAAGACCTGGGTAGCCATGAACAGCTGAGATGGTGCAGATGTAGATACAGAACAGGTACCGCTTCTCATAAGGGCATTGTTAACAGCAGAACACTTTGGGTCGGGAGCCATCGATGCAAGATGCAAACCTTAAAATGATAAGATCAAAAGTCTGAGATAGGAGCTTTGCATGAGTTTGGTCTTCTGTTTCTGGGATACAAAACGCCCAGTTTTGATTACGGGACTATTTGGACATTGGACAAAGCCAGATCGATAATTTTAGCCGGTTTTTGGATCATAATGGAGTGAACAATGACAAATTTAATATACTCACATCAGTTGTTTATTGTGACGTGTTTATTCAAGAGTGTTACAGACGAGCTCGCCCCTCAAGTCGTCGTCCTCAAGCCTTACTCAACCAAATGGTATGTGGAATTGCTTGTATGACTCCGTATCTGCATTCTTGTGTAGTAACGGGTCGTGCAAGTGCTCTAAATCATTGGATCATCTTACTGACTTACGGATGATGGTTATGTCGGTTTGTTTAGCCTCCCAAGAAAGCTAAAGTGCAAAAGGAAGAGCCAGCCTCTCTTGGTCCTCAAGTCGCTGAGGGAGAACTCGTTTACGGCGTCGCTCATATCTATGCTTCGTTTAATGACACTTTCGTTCATGTTACCGATTTGTCGGGCCGAGAGACTGTTGTCCGTGTCACTGGTACGTTCTATTGCATGTCCTCGAAACTTCCCGGAATTTATTGGTTTTTTGTGAATTTATAGGTGGTATGAAGGTCAAGGCTGATCGTGATGAGTCCTCCCCTTATGCTGCCATGCTGGCTGCTCAGGATGTCGCTGCCCGTTGTCGTGAGGTTGGTGTAACCGCCCTTCACATCAAACTTCGTGCAACTGGTGGTACTGCTACCAAGACTCCTGGCCCTGGAGCTCAAAGTGCTCTCCGTGCATTAGCTCGTGCTGGTATCCGCATTGGTCGTATTGAGGATGTGACCCCTATTCCTACTGACTCCACAAGGCGAAAGGTGGGTTCTCTTGTGTCCCTATTCCGAGAAATTACCCTGAGTTGTCTTGTAATGTTTTAGGGTGGTCGTCGTGGTC
>JAJOHK020000529.1:0-24033 GCA_022457215.2 Leucocoprinus gongylophorus | reverse complement strand
GGCGGGGAAAAAAAGAAAACGAAAAAATTAAAAGAGGGAACAGAAAAAAAAAAAAAAACAAAAAAAACAGGAAAAAAAAAAAAAAAAGCGGGGGGACCCCCCCCCCCCCCCTTCCAATTCCACTGAGGCCTAGCAAAAAGGCCCTTGAGAAATTGAAGTTTTTCAAAGGAAAAGGAAAAACTGCCGATCAAAAGATTAACACCCAGAATGGACAATCATATGCACAAGTATTCTCTTTCAATATCGTGGAGATTGTCAAAATCAAGGAGAATTTCCCTAATCTCTTGTCCAAGAAAATTGAGGAAGTACATAAGATTATAAGTGAACCAAGAAAAGAAAAACCCAGATTCAACATGACTACTAAGAGACCATCAAGAAGACAAATGTTGGTCCCTATGAGCCTATCCAATTCAACCAAATTCATGGTCATGTCTTGCAAGCATGTAGCTCACATCAATAGGGCACTGAAGGACATCAAGTCAGATATCATGGCTGATTTTATTTGAGTAGATCACTGAGACCTCACTATTACAATTGCCTCCTCTTCGGATCTTAGTACTATTGAAAAGTACATTAAGAATATAGACTCTATTGATTTAGATGATATCATGATGTCTAGACTTCCTCAATTGAAGTCTTATCTCAAGATTTTGGGTATTCTATATCTCATTGAAGATACTAATGTTCCTATCAGTTCTGATGTGGTCAAGAGAATCACCAAGTCTACTCATATTTTCAATGATGTAGTTCTTGCATTTAAACTAAGAGTTATCAAAGCTTTACCTAAATTAGACATAGTAATCATTTGGGTTGATATCTAAGATACCCAAAGTGGATCTAAAGCTAAAATACTAATTAATAGGTGCTTTAATGTGGGTAATAACATTGCTATAGTTTGAAGTACAAATATGAACCCAAATATTCCACAATGTAAGAATTGTTGGAAATAGAGACATACCACTTTTTCTTGCTATGCTCATGGATCAAAATCCATTAAATATAATAGTCCACACAAAGTCAAAAATTATTGAGATTTAGCATGGTGCTGCAAAGTGAACTTCAAAACAAACTCACTAAGACTCAAAACCAAGAATGGTGAACTCTGCCCATACAGTTTCAAATGCATCAATTGCAAGAGTAAACATCAAGCAGATTCCAGCACCTATCCTTTCTGGAAACATTATTTTAACAAGAAGTGTGTTGTAGCAACCACTTGCCGGAATGGCACTCGTAGTATGCTTACTTCAGCAAAGCTCTCAGTTGGCTATCTAGTAGTGGGGATTACAAGAGAACTCAACAAGGAGCCCTCACTGTATTGCTTCTCTATTTATATAAATACAATGTGGTCTGTGCTACAACAATGTGTCTACCTTATGTCCTATTACTCATCCACTATGCTTCTACCTCAAGGCCACCATGCCATGTCCATGTGCCCTAACATCATACTCTTTAATCTCTGTCACTATGCATACACCATGAGGAACCATTGTCCCTTGATGTCATCCCTAATCCTAACTTCTTCTAGACTCTTCCTGATCCTTCTAGACCCTAAGTCCTTCCAGACCGCTCTAGACTATTCCACATGACTTCCAGGTTACGTGCTCTTCTTCCATTGTAGACTAATAATTAATTACTTATCTATGTCCGGCTAACCCTAACCCTAGCCAAAGTCTGTCTGCACTCTCGTTTTATAACAGAGTGGCATATAAAGAAATATTAGGAGCTTCATGAAAACAAAAGCAAATCAATCCACTTAGTTGTGGGTAAGGTAAGTTTATGATTTTGGAAAATCTTTGCTTATTTTCACAAAATATTTGTAAGAACAGAATACTTACTGAAATAATTCTAGAAAACAAAAAAGAATTGAATATCCTTTTCATCTAAGAACTACCATGGTCTTTTATTTGAACTATTCCAAGTTTGTTTAGCAAGAAAGAAGACAAAGTTATAAGTACTCCAAATCATCCAGGTTAGCTAATCTTTTTCTAAATAATTGTCCAATGACAACAAACATCCAAGAGTATTAATATACATCAATGTTCAACTCACAAATATGTGCTTCTCTCTCAGAAAAAACTTTTTTGACCATAGACACATTAATACTTTATGATCAATGTATATTCAGATCAATATCAATAATATCTTAAGAATACTAAGGCTAATATCCAAAATGTCCTTATTATAGCTGAGAACTTCAACATTAGGGATAGGAAATAGGATTCTTCTTATTCTCATCACTTAACTCATAATGATTCTCTTATGGAAGTTGCTAATTTTTTTGAGCTCAAATTATCTTCTCCTGTTCATCAGGTTCCAACATGTTATGCTAATAATCCTAACAGTTCTAACTCTGTTATCAACCTCTTATTTCTCTAACACAACTTAGTTGAAATTGACAGTTATTTTATTTTACTAGAATCCTAACATTCATTAGATTATGCCACTTTAATCATTGGCATTTTTATCATAGAAGAATTTATTCAAGAAAAACAACAAACTATTATTAGAAACAATGAGAAAAAAGAAAAGTTTGTTTTTGAGCTTACAAATACAATAGGCAATATCAATACTTCAAGTATACCAAATAAAGAAACTTTTTAGAAATATACATGGATTTCAGAATCTATTTGGTATAAATTTCAAAAAATATCAACATCACTAAATATTCTAAAGTATAGTGGAATAAGGAATATCATAATAAACTGAAAAAGTACAAATCTTCTAAAACAATTAAGGACTGGAAGAATTTTAAGAAAGTTATTAAGAAGACCAAATATTTATTTTTCAACAAGAAAATTCAAGAGATTACATCAAAAAATAAAAGACCTTGGGACCTTATGAGCTGGGTTAAGAAGCAAAATTTGCCAGTTATAGAAGTATTACAATGTAACAAATATCCTTATATCAAACTAAATAATTTATAACAGACTTTGTATCAAATATTCAACTCAGCACAAAATCATCAAATCAATCTAAGTCTGTTAGAAGAAACTTCTTCAAAACCTACTATAGATTGACCACTTTTCTCTAAGAAAGAGTTTGAGAATGTCATCAATAAATGTAACAATTCATTTTCTCTAGATTCAGATCACATTGTATCAATATAGAACACTGGCCATCATACTTCAAGACATCTTCTTTAATTATTATTCCCAAGCCTAACAAAATAGCTTACAACTTCTCAAAAATGTTCTGCTCAATTGTTCTCCTTAATACTTTAGGAAAACTCATTGAAAAAGTCATTGGTGAAAGACTTCAAAATTAATCTCTTCTTATGCATCTTATTCATTTAGAATAGGTCAAAGGTTTTCAAATAAGTACATTAGTCTTTAATATTGCCTAGTTCTTCCCATCACTCAATTATCAACTTCTTCCATTAATTCTGAATAAAGCTAGTTTTGATTCAAGAATTTTGTTTTTCTTTTCTAATCATTTAATTGGTAAAAAGACTTAGTATATGTGGAATAATTGTATCTCTTCTCTTTTTGGTGTTAATATAGGTATAGAATAAAACTCTGCTCTTTCTCCTATCTATCAGAATTAAGAACAATAGACTTGGATTTTATTTTATTTTATTTTTATTTTATTTCCTTTTATCTTATTTTCTTTTACCTTATATAAAAAAAGGACAAAGAAGACAAAAGTGTGATACCATCACAAGTCACATGACACAGTCATAGATCAGGTGATGGAGAGAAGAGTGTAGAAGGTTCTAGAACAAGATAATGTCATCCAACATGGTAACTGCATGTTGGTCTTATGATTACTACATGGCTATTAAAGTAGGTTAGGAATAGCTTAGCACAGACCATGATAGAAAAGTATATAAGGTAGACCAACTTGTAAAAGGAACTCTATCGAGTTCTTCTGTGTACTCCAATAGAAGAGTCATCTTTTATTTTTACTCTATA
The DNA here is from genome assembly GCA_022457215.2 of Leucocoprinus gongylophorus. Lineage (NCBI taxonomy): Eukaryota > Fungi > Basidiomycota > Agaricomycetes > Agaricales > Agaricaceae > Leucocoprinus > Leucocoprinus gongylophorus. Next base: position 20,122 of record JAJOHK020000529.1, on the reverse strand, counting down.
AGACTTAAGTCATAATACTATCCTTTCTGCTCTTTATATTTCTTCTATTTTTCATATCTTCAAAAAAAGAGCTAAAAATATTATTCCAAATATCCCTATCTCATTTCTTTCTTTTGTAGACAATAGCCTTTTCATTTCACAGGAGAAAACCTTTGAAAAAATAAATATTCTACTCTTCTATAGCTATAATATCATCTTCTCCCTCTTCAATCAGTTTAGACTTGTCATTGAATATGGGAAATCTCAAGTCTTCTATTTTTAAGATTACATAGGAACTTCAACCCTCTTCCTCTTGACCTCAGTACAATAGGAGGTTTTATCTTATAACTGAAGAATACATGGAGATATCTTGAATTTATCTTTGACAGAAAATTATTTTTCCATCAACATATCTGTTTCTATTCCAATAAAGCTCTTTTAACTGTAAAAGGCATGAAAATGTTGGGAAATTTGACTCAGGAATTACTTCTCTATCACAAATGCTTACTTTATAAAAATTGTGTTCTACCTATTATACTCTACAAACTCCCCTTATAATTCTTCAAAAATGCTCCACTTTTATATCTTCTCAAAAAACTCAGAAAAATACAATAAAGAGCTGCTATTTGGATTATGGATTCCTTTCATACATTACCTACTTAGAGAATTGAGACCATTGCTGGTTTTATTCCTATCCACTTATACCTTTGAAAAATCAATAGTAGACATTAACTCAGAACCTTATCTCTACTATCAAATCATATAATTAACTTGCTATTAGAAAACAGACATACAAAGAATTTATAAACATCAGCAATTGTCTTAATGGAATTTTTTCTTCCTTTAATACTTCTTCATTATAAACTTTCTTCTAGTTTCAGACTAATTGACAATTTCTCCAATCATTTTTCTTTTCATCTAGCAAACTACATAGATAAAGAAAGTAAAGAAGCTTATTTTCATAAACTTGACAAAATCTTCAAAAATACTCTAACAGATTCTAATACTATTATTGTAATTTCAGGTACAAGCATTAAAAACAATGTTGCTATATCAATATCACATGTCTATTCAAATTTTAATGATATCAAAAAAAACTATTTACCATACTATCAACATTATTTTAACTGAGGCTGAATTATTTGCTATCAGATGTAGAATTAATCAAGCTGTTTAAATTTCTAAAGCATCTCATATCATAGTCATCACTAATTCTATTTATTTGACAAAACATATTTTTTGATTCAACAACTTATTCTTATCAAATATAATTAATAGCTATAGCTTAAAACCTTAAGATATTTTTTAATAAAAACACTCAGAATTCCATTGATTTTTGAGACTATTTAAGTAATGTCAAATGGTTTTATCATACATCAGATAACAAAGAAACAAAAATTCAACCTTACTCTCATTCTCCCATACCAAATATCTTGGAATTCTAGTAAGAAAGAAGAATACAATGATATTATCAGAAATTAGCAAATGACATTTCAGGCATCTGATCTTAAAGAGAATCATTTCTTAGAACTCCTAGATGACAGCTATCATACAATTACCTCTACTTATATAAAAAGATATCTTTGGATTAACCAATTTGATCACTTGAATTTCTTATATGCAAAAGCAACTAGAACAATCATAAATCACACCCCTATAGGAGAGTACTGTTTGAGATTTTTCCTAAGAGAGAACTTTAACTGTTCATACAAATCATACTCAATTGAATCACAATAACATATTCTTCATGAATGTAGAAGATATAACAATTATTGGAGTCCAAACAGGACTTCTCTAAATCATTTAATAGTCTTTCTGAAACATAATCCTAGAGCTTTCTCCTTCTATAAAGATATCACTTAAATAGGAGTTTGTTCTGCTTATAAATTCAATGTAGTTTATCTTTTTCTTTTTTTTTCTCTTTGTCTTTTCTTTAGTCCTTATATAAGTAGTTACATTGTAGCTACCACAGTCTGCTATTATGCTCTGTGTAATAAATTGTTGATTTTTAAAAAATAAAAAAGCATGTTTATCTATAGTATTATTGTCCAATGTTTCTATGTTCACAATCTCCTTCTGTTAGTCTTAACTGACAGTATCTTTTTGTAAGATCCCTTTGAATAATTATGAAATTTTCCTGTCTTTTTCTGTGTAGCTAAACAAAAAATGTTAAATATATTAGATAGCCTACATACTACTTACACATGTCACTCTTTATATAGTACTACTTATTGTTATGACCTTAAGCTTGGCTCAGATTGCAACTCGGGCAAAGACTTGAGTAAGAATGAAGGAAATGATCAATTTGGTAAAGCATAAGGATACAGAACTGTATCTATACTATATATACCTATAAACCATAAGGAAAACATATGTCCATAATGATACAATATATGAGATAAGAAGGAGGAATCAATGAAAAGACAATACCTACTACATGAGGTACTGACTGATACAACTACAGTGCAGCCAATCATTGCATCATACCCTAGACCCTTCAAGACACAATGAAAACATGAGAAAATGATCATAACACTTATCTTTATATTGCTCATACTATTAAAGCTTTCTATACAGAACTTATTATTAGTAAGTGGTCATCAGTTGTCTACACTACACTATACTACTGTATATTTTATTTTTTCAACAGATTATGGACTCTGATTGCCTTGATCTTTAGTTAGTGCTTTTTTAGACTGCTTTTTATTGACAAAAAAGGCTTGACCAACTTTACTAGTTGAGTATTATAGATAGGTCAGAAGAGAAACCTTATATTGAATTAATACAAGAAAACTTAATAAAGTTCCAATTACAAAGTATTTACCTTATATATACTTGGCTAATGTCATTGTTCTAAAACCTTCTATGTTCTTCTATAATACATAGTTGTGTGACTATGATTTGTGACAGTCATATGTGATGTCATACTAACCCCAACTCTCAGTTCAAAATATGAATATGAATATGAAATAAAAATAAAAATAGAGTGTCCACTGTCTTCAATTCTGACATTATCCTCTCTTCAAGGTTTCTCTTCTGGAGAAACTGACTTCTATTTTTGCCAGTTTCTTTCCAACTTTCTCAAGTACTCTTCTTCATTATTCCATTTATACAATATTTTTGCTATATATTTTTCTAGTAGCTCCCCTCTTCTAAAGTCTTGTTCTTCTACTAACTCCAACTTTTCTTGTATTCTCACTTTTGCACTAAGTCTTCCTTCAAATCTTACTACTACTTCCTTTGTATTTTCTAAGTCCTCCTCTCATATATTACTTTCTGTTGTAAACCCCTTCCATCACACTAAATACTTTACCACTCCTCTTATTTTTCTTTTATTTAAATTTTTTTCTACCTCCCATTCTTCTGCTCTATCTATTTCTATCAGTTTTACTTCTTCCACTTTCTATCTTTCCACTTGTTCTCTACATTGTACTACTCAACTTACATTTATAACTAGATGAATCCTTATTAAAGTCAGCAATTGTAATTTGATTACATTGGTAGAAACTATCTTGTCAATAATATATGAGCCTATATATCAGTCCACTAACTTTCTTGCTAGTCTTTCTTTGAATACCAAATCTTTCATACTCAACATCATTTTATCACCCTTCTTCTATTCTTCAACTTCCATTCTTTCTCTATCTGTTTGTTCTTTTATTTCTTCCTAAGCTTTCTTCAACACTGTTCTAACTTTCTTTTGTATCTGCTTTATTCTTTCTACAAACTCTATTACTTTTTCTACTTTTCTCTTTCTTTTGATATCTACCCCCATCCTCAATTCTCAATTATAATTCACCATAAACAGAGATATCTTAGTTACTGAGTGTATCTTGTTGTTCACTGTAAACTTTGCTATTGCTAACCATTCTAGCCAATCCTTTTGTCTATAATCAACAAAGAACTATAAATATTATTCTAGCTCTTAGTTTATTTTTTCTGTTTAACCATCTATTTGTGGATAGAACAATGTTGACAGCTTCATCTCAATTTTCAACATTTTGTTCAACTCTTTCGTCAACTCTACTGCAAACTATAGTTTCCTATCTGAGATTATACTCTCTAGTATTATGACCTTAAGCTAGAGCTCAGGTTGCACTTAGGCAAAGACTTGAGAGGAAGATAAAGGATGTTTATAAGTGGTAAAGCATAAGGATACAGGAAAGTATCTATGCTATATATACCAGTAGTCCATAAGGAAATAGTATGTAGTCTATAAAGTCCAATGAGTCATATACATGAGGAGAGATTGAGGATGAAGCAAGACTAGAGCACCTATTACATGAGGTGCTAACTAAGACTACTTTAGTGCAGCTGATTGTGTTGTCATACCCTAAACCCATCTCTATAATACATTCTCAAGGCATTGATCATAACAATATCCCGTTTTTAGCTTTTATATCCTCATGAATCAGACCAATACCTCCAGTTCTCCTACTATGTAAGTTGTGACCATTTTCTTATTAGGACCGATGATAACTTGTCCTTGATTGTCGATTGCAATAAAAAATAGTTTGTGTGGTAGTCCTGTAGTCCTTCTTGGAACATTCGAATAGGATATCCGTTCCTCACTGTTTCTGTATTATGTTTATTATTCACCAGTGCTGTTACTACTTCTTTCCAGAAGTTAGGATCTTGTTCTCCCCTTGATCAAAGCAATTGGTAGTGTGGTGGTGGTCAGAAAATTCTTGTTTGAGTGGGAGACTTGAACTTTCTGTTGAAATCGACTCCAAGACTTCATATGGTTTGATTAGTATCACTTCTTCTTCTTTTTCTTTTTCTTTATCCTTCTCCTATTGTTCTTCATTACTATATAGGTCTTGAATCTCCTGAATGTTCTCATCTACATAGCTATTGCCTCTTTCTTTATATCTGTCCAACTCATCAGCCAACATCCTTTGCACTTGAAATGCTCACTCCTTTATATTGCTTTGAACCAAGAACCTCAAGTCTTCTGAGATTCCAGATATATTGGTGGCATTTGTTGTTCAGTTATTGATGCTTACCCATAAGATAGCTTCTTCTATCTCTGTTACCACTGTGTTTGCTTCTCCTACTAACTTCTTCATATTATTTATTATCCTTTGTACATTAATTATCATTTCAATCTCTTTCAGCATCTTGTGATACATTCTTGTCCAGTCCTTTTGTTCTCTCTTTATTACTTGAGCTTGATCCATATTGTTCAATTATCTGAAGATGTATGGGTTTGGGGAGCTAGGTGCAGTAGCATAGTTGTTGTTGGAAATTTGAGAAAATATTTGTTTTGAAAGTTTGAGTGAATGCTTTGAACTGTCAAAATGGAATTTTACCCCCCCTCTTTATAGGTTTTGACTCGAACATCTTGTTCAATAGTCTTCAATCACCTCCCTTGCATGAGGCAACCCCATTTCTGCTATTCATTGGTCATGTTCATCTCTGTAGCCCTTCCAATGCACCAAGTATTGCGCTCCCCTCCCATGTTTCCTATGCTTCCTAACTTCTTCCACTTCATATTCCTCTTCATCATTAATGATTGTTGGCAGTAGTGCTAGCTTCTTATACTGTTTCTTGAACTTTGGCTCTATACATCGTGTCAGTAGGTTCTCATTAAATACGTTGTGAACCACCCATCCTTCTGGAAGTTCCAGTTGAAATGCTTCTGAGCCAATATCCTTTAAAATCCTAAAAGGCTTGTATCTTTTATTATCCAACTTCTTTGAGGGTCAATTCAATTGGATATTCTTGTTTTCAAGCCACATGTTATCTCCAACCTTTAATCCTTAAGGATTCCACCTTTTCTTGTTGAATTGTCTTTTCATGCTCTTTTAAGCTTCTTTCATTGACTTTGTCACCTGTTCCCAACCCTTTTGTATTCCTGCAAGGAATTCTTCTACTCTTAAAATCTCCATCTATACCATAAGGTTGCCTTTCCATAGATGTCTTTTAAAGTTTAGCTCAAACAGTATCTTTCCTGTTGCCATATGCTTTTTGTCATTGTACTGGAATTCTACTGCTGCTAGCCAGTCCATTCAATTATCTTGTTGGTAATTCACATAGTGCCATAGGAATATTCCTATCTCCTAGTTTATCCTTTTCATTTGACTATCTGTTTGAGAATGGTAAGCCATTGATAGTTGCTTTTTTGTTCCCAGTGCCTTCATAAATTCCTCCATAAACCTTGATGCAAATTGTGGTCCTCAATCACTGAGAATCTTTCTAGGTATTTCATGTAATTTCCAGATATTGTCCCTGTAGATTTTTGCAATCTCTTCTGATGATATACTCATAGTTGTTGCCCTTAATTGAATTATCTTTGTGAATCGATCTACAATGACTATTATGGCATCTATTTCATTTGATCTAGGCAAAGGTCCAATGATGTTGATACTAATCTCTTGCCATGGTCCTTAGGGAATCTCCAGTGGATGTAGCTCTCCTGTCTTCTTCTGATACTGAACTTTATTTTGCTGATATTTGAAACATCTTTGTATGTATTTCTTGATGTCTTTTTTTAATCCTGGCCACCAGTAGTTTTTTTTGATCAATTCTAGCATCCTTTTTTGTCCTGGATATCCCACATCTACTAAGTCATGGTTTTCTTTCGGAATTTTCTTCCTAGTTTTCTTGTTGTTTGGAACATATATTCTTTCTTCCATGTATACAATTCTATCTTCTTCCCATGTTAATCTGTCTTTCTTTTTCAATGTCTGGACCACCTCTTGTTCTCTGGTGTTGTTTCTTTTGATTTCCTTAATTATATCTAACTCATCCACTATTGTCTTTCTTCCTAGGATTATAATTTCTGCTGTCATTCTTTTCGTTCATAATTGTTCCTTTAGTAATTGAACATCCTTATTGTCTTCTTTTGTATTCACTTGGTTTTTTCTTGAAAGAATGTCCACCTTCATGTTTGTCTTTCCCAGTATATGCTTTAATGTAAAGTCATAATCTTGTAACTTTAAGTACTATTGAGCTTGTCATCTGTTTAACTTGTGAGGCTCTCAGAAATACTTGAAGTTTTTGTGATCTGTTCAAACTTCAAAAGGCTCCATAGCATTCAACAGGTATTGTCTTCACTTGGTCAGGGCTTCTGTTGTAGTAACCACTCGCCGGAACAGCACTTGTGATATGCTGACTTCAGCAAAGCTCTTAGTAGACTATCTAGTAGTAGGGGTTACAAGAGAACTCGACAAGGAGCCCTTACTGCATTACTCCTCTATTTATATAAATACAACATGGTCCGTACTACAACAATATCTACTGGCTCTTATGTCTATGCCTCTATCTCATGTCCTATTACTCATCCACCATACTTCTTCTTCAAGACCACCATGCTATGTCCATGTGCCTTGACATCATACTTTTTAATCTCCATCACCATGTGTGCACCATATGTACACCATGAGGAACCATTGTTCCTTGACATCATTTCTAACCCTAACTCTTTCTAGATTCTTCCCGATTCTTCTAGACCCTAAGTCCTTCCAAATTGCTCTAGACTACTCTAGCCTATATCACATGACTTCCAGGTCACATGCTCTTATTCTGTTGTAGACTAATAATTACTATCTTATCTATATCCAGCTAACCCTAACCCTAGCCAAAGTTTGTCTACACATTTGTCTTATAACAGTTTCTACTATTGTTAGTAGCTCCTTGTCATAGATTTCATAATTCCTTTCTGCCAGTTGTATTGTCCTTGATAGAAATGCTATTGGTTTCCACTTCCCTTCTTGTTTCTAGGATAGTACTCTCCCTATAGCATGTCCTGAAGTGTCCATTTCCACTTGAAATTTTCCTTCTCTCTTTAGTAAGGAAAGAACTGGTTGACTCATTATCTTGTCCTTAAGTTCCTCAAATGCCTTTTGGTATTCTTTGTCCTATTTCCATTTCTTCTTACCCTTCAATTCATTTAATGGTCTTACTGTGTAACTGAAGTTCTGGATAAAGTGTTGATAGAAGTTTGCAAATCTGAGAAAACTCTCCACATCCTTGACTTTCATTGGTGTCTTCCATTCTTTTACTGCCTTGATCTTCTTCTGCTCCATTTTGACTTGTCCCTTTTCCATTATAACTCCTAGAATAGGGATTTCTTCCATATTGAAGTCACATTTTGATCGTTTAAAACATAGATTATGTTTTTCTGCTATTTTCAAGAATCTGATCGTCCTTTCCTCCAATTCTTCTATAGTTTTTGCTGGTATAACAAAGTTGTCTATATAGTTCACCAGCACTTCTTCATGAAGTAACTTCTGGAAAATACTATTCATCATCCTTTGGAATGTTCCCAGTGAATTGCATAGTCTGAAATATATGATCTATAGTTCAAATAGCCCTTTGTTCATTAGGAATGCAGCCTTCCATTTGTCTCCTTCCTTGATTTATATGTTATTGTATTCCCAGATAAGATCCAACTTGATGAAATATTTTGCCTCTTTGAGTTTATCTATCACTTCTCTGATCAGAGATAATGATTTTTTATCCTTTATTGTGACTTGGTTGAGCTTTCTGTAGTCTTGGACCAATTATAATGAACCATTCTTCTTTGGAATGTAGAAACAGGATGCTGCATATTGTAATTTTGATTCCACTATTAGTCCTGTGTTATGGTTACAAGAACTTAGAGTTGTTCAAGCAAAAGAACCTTGTATAGGATTTACACAAGAGAACTTGATAGAGAACTCTGTACAAGATAGTCTACCTTATATACCTTTCTACATGGTCCATGCTAGCTACTGTACACCTTATCCTAAACTACTATGTATAAGCCTTAAGATTAACATGCATTGTACATGTTGTATAACATCATCCTTCCAGAATATTCTACATCCTTCTATGTGTCTCATGACTTGTGACCATCACTAACCCTAACCTTAAGTTCTAAAAATAGAAAAATGAAAAATAAATCTAAAGTAAAATAAAAATAAGAAAGGAAAATAAGAAAAACTAAGTCCATCTCTTGTAATTCTGACATCCTGCCTTAAGTTGTTCATCCAACCATTGATTCAAGGCTTCTTCTTCCTTCAGTGTCATCACATAGGCTTTTGCATTTAGTTCCTTTGGGGCTTCTTTCATAAGATTGATTTCATAGTCCCATTCACATCTTTCTGGTAACTTTTCAAACTTCTTTTTGTTGAATAAATACATAAACAGTCAAATGTACTCTGGTAAATCTTCTGGATTTGTCCTGTCTGGTTCCTTTCCAATTTCACCATTGTCCTGTTCTTTGGTTTCTGTAGTTTTCATGGCCTTTGTCCTCCTGGTTTTGAACCTAATATCCTTGTGTTTCATCATGCAACTTCCTAGACATCTTGTAAACCTGATGGTGCCATTCTTCCAATTGACTTCTGGATTGTGTTTGACTAGCCAGTCATGACCCAAGAACATATCTGTCCTGTTTAAGTCCATTACAGCTGCTTCCAACTGTTCCTTGTGGCTGTTGATTTTGATTTCTAGAGGTGCCACTCTAGTTACCTCTCTATTCTTTGTTCCATCTGCATTAAAAACTTTGAATGAGAAGTTTATTGGTTTTGTCTGGATTCTTTTGTCTTTGACCAGTTGCTCATTGATTCCTGTGTGTGTGCATTCAGAGTCCACCAGTGCCTTAACTTTTAATTTCTTTCCATTCTTTATCTTCATATCTGTTTACATGTTTAATTCCCGCTTTCCTTCACTGTTTCAGCAATTTGGAATAATATATTTATTTTGGGAAGTCACCAAAACCCTGCTTTTTCTTCTTATCTTCATCATCTAATCCTTCCTGGACTTGTCATTTCTTTATCGACTGTGTTCCTTTATAGTTCTTGGTAATGTATCCTTCTTTCTTGTATTTGAAACATTTCCTAGTTTTACATTCTTTCTTCTTTGATCAGTATTCTTTTGCCATGTGTCTATATTTGTTGCAATTGAAACATTTGGACTTCCCAATGTCCATGGGCTGATCTCACCTTCTGTAAGTTGTTTCTGTTCTTGTCTTGTAATTGTCTTGTTCTTCTGTGGACTCATACTCTTGTCCTACTGACGTTATAGCTACTTTCCACTTCTTAAGTGTTTCTGATACAGCTATCGGCAGGTATTCCAGTATCATCTTGATAATATTGTGTTGTACATTTTTCTTCAACAAAAAGATAGCATGTAGCTTATCTGTATCAGCCTTTATGGCTAATGCTTCAAACTCTATCATAAAGTCCACCATGTTTTTTTTTTCTTGCTTGAAGGTTTCGATCTTCTATTTAGCATCTACTGCCTTTTTTTTTATCACTGAATGTTGTCTTAATTTCTTTGACAAAATCTTTCCAATCCTGGGTTCCAGTTTCTTCATCTAGCTCATCTAGCTTTCTCTGTACATATATGCCTGCTACATCTCCTCTAAGGTGAGCTAGGATCACTGTGATCCTATCATCAGTTTCTATAACCTTATTGCTTTTGAGAAATAGTCTGATTCCCCTTCACCAGTCTTCGAATTTTATTTGGCCACTGTCAAACCACCCCAGATCTAGTATCATACTCTTCAGTCTTCTTGCCTATATATTCTCCCTGATTGCTGCTGGTGTTGGTGCTACTGACATCTCTATGTCCATTTGTTTGTAGTTGCTTGAGGCTTCTTCTATGATCTATAGAGATCCTAGTTATTCTGACAATACCTTTATATCATTCATTCTTCTGGAACTCATCTTGGTTTTTCTTTGTAGTTTTTACTATATATATTTTGTTCCCAATAGGTAACTCTGTCTAGTTTCATCCATGGATGCTATCCACTACACCTCTTTTGCAAGGTGAGCTTGTCAATGCTTTACCAAATGTTATGACCTTAAGCTAGAGCTTAGGTTGCACTTAGGCAAAGACTTGAGAGGAAGATAAGTAATGTTTATAAGTGATAAAGTGTAAGAATACAAAAAAGTATCTATGCTATATATACCAGTAGTCCATGAGGAAATAGTATGTAGTCTATAAAGTCCAATGAGTCATATACATGAGGAGAGATTGAGGATGAAGCAAGATTAGAGCACCTACTATATAAGGTGCTGACTGAGACTACTTCAGCATAGCCAATTGTGTCATCATACTCTGAACCCATCTCCATGATGCATCCTCGAGGCATCAATCATAACATCTAATAACCTATACAACTTTTATATGTTATCTCTAAACAACCATGTTAATCTTTTTGCTAATGTTCCTTCTATTGTTGCTACAAAATATGCTATCTTGAACAACTTATTGCAAACTACTAAAATTATATTTTTTTCAACCACTAATAATAACTTAGTAATAAAGTCAGCTATTATATATGTCTACAGTTTCTCTGAAACATCAAATTTCCTGCTGGTACCTCTGTCTGATTCTTTATCTTATAATATATATTACATCTATTTACATATTTTTTTACATCTTTTGTTATATCTGACCACCAGTAACTTTTTGTTACCAACTCTATTATTTTCCATCTCTCTCCATATTCTGCTACTAGTATTATATAATGCAATCAGATTATTTCTACTTTCAACTTCTCATCCTTAGTATATACACTTTTTCTTTCTTTGATACCAAATTTTCTTCCACCTGCCATTCATCACCTTTCAATACTTTTACCCCTGTCTTCTTTATTTCTTCTACTATTCTAACTATTTTTTTGTTCTTTCTTTTAGCTATTTTTATTTTTTTCAGCTTCTAGTCTTTCTATAACTACTTCTGCTAAACTACAAATCCATTGTTCTTTAGTTAATGTCTGATTTTCATTGTCCTTTTCTACATCTATTTTCCAGTTTAGTCTTCTACTAAGTCCATTTGTTTTCCCCATTTTTGTTCCTAGTATATGGTAAGTCAAATCTTAACAGGTAGAGTATCCAATAGGCTTGTTCTTCAATAAACTCATATACCTCTTCTCTCTCTTCCTTTGACAACAGATATACCTTTCCCTTTCTTGATATAAATTTCTCCTTTACTTTTATTATATGATCTTACAATTTCTTTGTTAGTATTCTCTCACTTACTTTCTTTTTCAAGATATAAATCTATTTGTGAAATCTTTAAGGAACCAATTTCTTGGCCTCTTCTTTAGACTTTGTTACTTCTTTCTCTTCATCCCAAATCTTCTATTCTTCTTCTATATTTTTACTTCCATTATTCTATCTTTCTTTTGTTTTTTTTCTTTTTCTTTCTTCTACTGTCATATGTAAGTCCACTTGTCTGGAAACTACATCCCTGTGGTGAAGACACCTCCAAAACATACAAGCCCGCCTTCCACAGTGGTCACCTTTCTCGTAACACATCTTATAACAGTGCTGCAACCATCCAGGTATTCCATCTTCCATGGAAGAGATACTCCTATTCAACTCAGTCTTCCATGACAGAGTTACTCCTGTCAGTGTCTCAACACTGAAACCTCTGCTTGGGGTAATAGGAGTATTACTACTAAAACCCTGAGTATTTCCTATATTTTCTATTTGTATATAAGACTAGTAGTTACACTATAATTTGCTAGTCTGATAATCAATGAAGATAATCTCTTATTAAACTTGATCTCTGGTATTCAATGGTGATATACCAATCAGCACTCACTCCCATCTCAAACTTCTTCTCATTATCTGAAGTTGTGACCATATGGCAGACAGACAGCACAGCATATAAGCTGAAGCCAAGGTCATTCCACAAGTCCATTCTGCGAACTTCCACCCCAGTGTGAACCATGCTTGACATCTACTCTCTTTCTTCTCATTTCTTTTCTTCTTTCTCTTTCTTTTCTTCTTTTCTTCTTTCTTTTGTTTTTGTTATCCTGTTTTTTTCTGCTTTGACCTCCACTGTTTTCTACACTTCTCTGGGCATCTTATCATTTTCACTTCTTCTATCCTCCAGTCAATCTCAGAATTGTAGCAAGCCAGCCATGATATTCCCAAAATTATACTTTACTTCTAATCTCCAATTATATTAATCTCTGTTCTCTCTCTATATCTTGAGTAATTATTTACCTCTGCCATATGTTTAATAAATCTCTTCTTGTTGAAGAAACCATTTATATTTCTTACATATGTAAGTTTTTTATTTTCTTCAATTTAAATCCCTGTTTTCTTGAAAACTCTAAACTCACAACCAACCTTGTTGCTCTGCTGTCTAGTAATGCCTCCACTATCACTTCTTCCTGCATATCAATTCTTTCTAGTCCAATTTTCACTGTGACTTCCCTTAATATGTCCCTATTGTCTAAATTGCAGCATAATTTATTATTTATTACTTTAGAGAGCATTACAAACCTATTGTAATTACTAAAGCCTAGTCAAGAACTACTAGAATCTCTTCTCTATTTAAATTATTTCCAGTGTTTATATTGTTCTCATATTCCAATCTTCTCTCTCTTTTCACAATTCTCTGATTTCTATAATTTCTTGCTAAATATCTAAAACCTCTACAACTATAATAATTCTTACCATAGTCTATCTCTATCATGTGTAGATCATGCCTTAGCACAAACTCTGCCTACTGCTATTATAGATATATAACAACCATATTTATTCTCTCAACTTCTTCTATTGGAATAGGTTCTGTTAGTGCCTACTACTGAATCACTTACCTTCTAGACCAAATTTGAAGCTGAGGTAATTATTACCTTTGTGCCTCTTATACTTACTTCCAAATCTTTTTTCACCTCTAAGGGCCTCTTTTACTCAATATCTTTGATTAAGTATAAAGATTAGTTAAAGTTAAAAGAAAACTATTTTGATTGGTTGTAATCTGATAGTACTGCTATAGGCTTAATAAAAGGTACTATCAAGTTGGGACAATATAAACATATTGTAAATATTATAACTTCAAAGAAAATGTAAGATTATTTCTATAATATTTACATCATCTAATACCAAGGCATCAATGTTCACTACTATTACCAAAAGCTTTATATAAAGAAGTGGGATAAACATACTACTATATCAGACTATATTGAGTTTTTCCTGAATTTTTGCCATCATACCATTGAAGCTAGTCAGAAGTTTGAAGATATTCATCTCATTCATGTCGTGTTTTTTTCTCTTTCTTATTTGACTATCTGGAATATTATCAAATAGAATTTACTGGATAAGAAATAGACTCTTATACTTGACATTGTGACCATGGAGCTTATTGCTGTTACCAACTAGACTGAGTAAGATTGTTAGGCTGAGAAAACAGAAAAGAAAGCTAAGATTGAATAGTTGGCTTGATTTGCAAAATCAAGATCTTTGGATATAAAAGACTCTAGTAAAAGAAATAAGAAAAGGTTGAAGAAGGGTAAAAAAAAAAGCCAAAACTTATAGATAAATACTATACTTGCCATTGAAGAGATACTAGAGTAATAACTGTTCAAATGTATTAAATAAGAGAAAAATCTCAGAAGAATTTGCAAATCTCACTGTGAATTCTCTATACTCAATAGGCAATTATAAAGTTAGAAAAGTGATGATAGCAGTTTTGGGTAATATAAAGGCTGCTAGTATCCTTTTGAATTGTAATACCATATCATATATGTTTATAGATTGAGTACAGTTCATTTTATATAAAAAGGTTATTAATGTATATATTACTGTAGGTAGTAATAACAAAGTTCCTGTGATTGGTATAGGATTAGTATTATTTAGGGCCAGGATGCTGGAAGGATACTTGGATATAGTCCTCAACAATGTCCTTTTATCACAAAATGAACTACTTACTTATTTGTGATACCTGAACTTTGGGTACACTCTCAGAGGTTTAGGAGTGATTCAGAAGTTCAATAATAATGACAATGATAATTAAGATCAATACAGATAATAAAGGATAAAGATTAATGAAAATTGATTGTAAATTGATGTTGTTAAGTCTGAGGTCTAATCCTCAGACACAAAAGTATATATACAAAAGAGTTGTTATAGACTTAAGTCCTAAGAGTGGAACAAAAGAATAACTCTTGTATAGGAGTGACACAAGAGAACTCAATAGAGATCTCTTTACAAACTAGTCTACCTTATATACTACTACCGATGGTCTGTGCTCACTACTGTGTACCCTACCCTAAACAACCATGTGTAGAACATGAGATTAACATATAGTATCCATGTTATATGACATCATTTGTTTTAGAACCTTCTACTTTGTTCTCTGTATCTCATGACTCATGACTGTTACTAACACTAACCCTATGTTCTAAAAATAGAAAAATAAGAAAATAAAACAAAAAGAAAATGAAAATGAGAATAAAATAGAGAAAAACTAAGTCCACTGTTTGTGAACTTAACAAAAGTGATAGTCTATGCACAAGCTGTTTTTATCACATGATCAAAACTTGTACCTAATAAGAGCTGTCATCTGTCATAGTAGCTGTTAGGCTAATTTTAGAAGGTAACTAATTATATTACTACATTAATATGCTTGTATCTTTATGAATACTTATTGCTATATAATGATGAGTACTTTCCAATACAAGTTTGATTGTGCAAATCTGTCTAGTTGTTCATGAGATATTAGCAAACAAATATTCTACAGTTACTGATGACCTGATATCTCAGTTGTTTGTTGTTGCTTTTGTACATCCCATATATATGCAGATTGTTGTGGCAACCACTAGTTACAAAACTAATAGAGATACAAATAATAAATCTCAAAGACAGATATCATTGTAAAGATCACAAGAGAACTTGACAAGAAGTCTCTGCTGAATTACTACCTTATTTATATAAGTTACAGATGGTTCATGCTACTAATAATTAACCCTATCCTAAAGTCTATATATCATCTATAAGTGTACTATGTATATACCATGAGGTAGATATGCTATTAATATGCTCTTTGACATCATCCTTCTAGTTTGCTCTTGCCTATTCTAGGCCTATGACATCATGTCATGTGTGTTATGAATCAAGACTCAAAGGGTTAAGTCAAGAAACAACTCTTGTATTGAGTAACACAAGAGAACTCAATAGAGTTCCTAGTACAAAGTAGTCTACCTTATATACTATTACCCATGGTCCATGCTAGCTACTGTGCACCCTACCCTAAACGACCATGAGTATAACATGAGGTCAGCATGTGTTGTTTATGCTGTATGACATCACTTTATTCTAGAATCTTCTACTTTCTTCTCCCAAGTCCCGTGATCAGTCTTGTGACTATGCCATCAATTTGTGACTGATGTGACAGCGTGACTGATAAACCCTAACCCAAGTTGTTCTAAAAATAGAAAATTAAAAAGAAAAAAGAAAGAAAAAGTAAAATAAAGTAAAAAGAGAAAAATAAAATAAAGTCTACCATCAACAATCTTGACAATGTGCCTCTTTATCATCAATAAAAGAAAAAGAAAATCAAAAGAAAAGAAATATTAAATCAAGAAAAATATATAAAAGAAAAATATTAGTGTTTAAGTACACCATAACACAGATAGCTCTCATTTGGGGCTTTACAGCACAACTTAGTTTGTGAAAATCAGTCCACTGGTTGTGGAGATACAAGCCGAATGAAGTTTGTAACATCTTCATATTTCTTATTTGGGAGCTAACTTAATTAGTATAAGAACTTTATAGTAAGATGGAGATCAGTTGCAAGATTATAGTGGTAAAGTTTCTATTATAAGAGATAACAGAAAGCTGTTCAGAGTGATGTTGACAAAAAATACTGGTACTTTATATTATATTCAATGTATAGTAAAACTTAGCAATCACAATGCTTATCTTTTAAAAGGATCTACCATATAACTTTAATACCAAAGATTAGAATACTTGAATTCAGCAATTATCAAACTTAACAGCTCATTAATGGTTTAGAAATCAATTTACTTCAGGAATATGATCACTTGTACAGTAGTGGTATAAATGGCAAATTTATCAGCTTCTATTGCCTAAGGCAAGCTCTAGTCAGTACTTCAAGATAGAGCTGATTGTTATAGATTTTACTGGTCTTATATCAGTTACAACATAGAATAGTAACCTTTATATGTTTGTCATTATAGAAGTGAGTTGTTGTTATCCAGTTGAACAGCTATTAAAGAACAAAGATGAAATAGAAGTGGTAGTACAAGATAATATCTCAATGTTAGAACACTAGTCAAACTTGAAAGTCTTTGTAGTAATAATGGTTCTAAATTTGTTAATGTTATAATAGATCAGTTCTGCCATTATAATAGCATTATATATAAAACAATAAACTTATATATACTAAAACAAAATGAAATAACTTATCAAAGTAGGAGTATTCTGAAAGAAAGTATAAACCTATGAAGAAATATAGGTATTTTTTTATTAATGATGCAATCACTATAAATGAAGACATCAACTTGGCATTTGTAGCTGTTATCAGAATCCTAAACATTGAACTTAATTTATTTTCAGTTTTATTTTTCTTTTCCATTTATTTTTTATCTTAGAGCTTAGGTTTAGGATTTAGTGTGATATCACATGTCATAGTCACAAATTTGTCACACACAGTCACATGATCACATGTCACAACATAAAACCAGTAGAAAGTATAGAAAGAAATGATGTTATTATAACATATTTAACACATATTGATCTTAAAGCAAATATATAGTTTTTTAGAGTAAACTAATGGTAGTATAGCATATACCAGTCGTCTAGCATATATGAGGTAGACTGTTCTGTACTGAGTTCTCTATTGAGTTCTCTTGTATGACCCTATATAAGGTTCTCCTTATTGGCCAACTCTAAGATCTTTAATGTTAGAAATGCAAAGCTTAGATACTAGCTTTTTCATTTAATATTTCTTTTTTATTTTCTGTTGATTTATTTTTCTATTTCTTGAATCTAGAGTTAGGATTAGGATGACAAGATCACACTGTCACACACCAGTCACATCAGATAACATGGTCACAAGTCACAAGGTCACAGAGAAAGATGTAGAAGATTCTAGATAGATGATATTATAACAATGTGTTGTTGTGGCAACTACTAGATACAAAGTCCAATGATAACATAAGTAGTAAAGCTCTCAGTTAAGCATTCAAGTGGGGAAAAGCACAAGAGAACTCAACAAGGAGCCTCTGCTAAATTAGAGTCCTATTTATACTGTTACATGTTGGTTCATGCTACTACCTCATATCTGTCTCATATCTTACTCAAGGCTACCATGTATATACCATGTGCTCTGACATTATCTTCCAGATTTTTCTACCATATTCTAGGCCTATGATGTCACATCATGTGACCTGTAATGTGACTGCAATGTCATGTGCCTCTTCATTGTTAATAAAAAGAAAAAGAATTTCAAAAGAAAAGAAATATAAAATCAAGAAAAATAGATAAAAGGAAAAGAAAAATGTTAGTATCCAAAGTGTTCCATAACATGTGTAGTACACATGTTGGCCTTAAGCAAACACATGGTCTTTAGGGTAGGCTAGAGAAGTAGTAGTATAAACCATCATAGTTTAGTATATAAGATAGATGTTTCTATACAGAGTTATTATGATTAATGCCTCCTGAAAGTAGTATGGAGAAGGGCAAAGGGTATGACAACACAATCAGCTGTGCTGTAGGTGGTCTCAGTCAGTGCCTCATGTAGTAAGTGCTACAACCTTGCTTCATCCTTAATATCTCCTCATGTATTACACATTGAACTACTCTTGACCTATATATATAGCAGATACTATTCTGTATTCTTATGCTTTACTACTTCTATAAATCTCTTAACTCCTCTCAAGTCTTTGCCTAAGTACAACCTGAACTTTAGCTTAAGGTCATAACATTTGGTAAAGTGTTAATGAGCTCACCTTGCAAGAGAGATGTATACAGACAATACTAGACAGAGTTATCTGTCAGGAATGAGACATGTATAGTGTAAACTACAAAGAGAAACCAAAATGAGCTCTAGAAGAACAAACAATATTGAGGCATTGTCAGAGTGACTAGGATCTCTAAGGATCACAGAAGAAGCCTCAAGCAAAGACAAATGAACAGACACAGAGATGTCCACAGCACCAACACTGTTATAACTCAAAGTCCTTAGAGTTGGGCTAAGAGATAACCTTGTATTGGGTGATACAAGAGAACTCAATAGAGAAATTTTGTACAGGATAGTCTACCTTTATATACTGTCAGGCATGGTTCACACTGGGGTGGAAGTTCACAGGATGGACTCGGAGATGAGCAAACTTGTGGAACGACCTTGGTTTTAGCTTATATACTGTGCTGTCTGTCTGCCACATGGTCACAACTTTGGATGTTGGGAAGAAGTCTGAGATGGAAGTAAGTGCTGATTAGTGTACCGCCATTGAACACTGGAGATTAAGTTTAATAAGAGATTATCTTCATTGATTATCAGACTAGCAAATTATAGTGTAACTACTAGTCTTATATACAAATAGAAAATATAGGAAATACTCAGGGTTTTAGTAGTAATACTCCTATTACCCCAAGCAGAGGTTTCAGTGTTGAGACACTGACAGGAGTAACTCTGTCATGGAAGACTGAGTTGAATAGGAGTATCTCTACTGTGGAAGACGGAATACCTGGATGGTTGCAGCACTGCTATAAAATGTGTTGCAAGAAAGGTGGGCTTGTATGTTTGGAGGTGACTTCACCACAGTGATGTATTTCCAGACAAGTGGACTTGCATATGACATATACTAAATCCTCATGGTCTATGCTAGCTATTTCTAGCCTACTTTAAACGACTATATATTAGCTATAAGATCTGCATATGGTATGACATTATCCTTTTAGAACCTTCTCTGTGTCATGTGACCTATGTTGTTACTAACCCTAACCCCAGGTGCTAAAAATAGAAAATAAAAATAAAGAATAAGAAGAAAATGAGAAAAGAACTAAGTTTACTCCTTGCAATTCTGACAAGCACTAACAGTAAACAAACTGGTAGAAATGCTAAGAAATATGGTACCAGACCTAGGGTGGTTTGACAGTAACCGAACAAAATTTGAAGACTAGTAGAGGTGTCACAAACTTCATTCAGCTTATATCTCTACAACCAGAGAACTGATTTTCACAAACTAAGTTATACTAGAAAGCCCCAAATGAGGGCTATTCACACATATATGGAATGTACAAAAGTAACAACAAATGACTGAGATATTAGGCCATCAGTAGCTGTAAACACTTTGTCTGCTAATATCTCATAAACAGCTAAACGGATTCACATAATTGAACTTGTGTTGGAAAGTACTCATCAATTCATTTCCAACAATATATGGTGT
>JAJOHK020000528.1:0-24043 GCA_022457215.2 Leucocoprinus gongylophorus | reverse complement strand
TGCTAAACTCCATTGCAAAGCTCATAGAGTTTGCTACAAATAACCTTAAATCCTGTACTCAAACCTTGTAAGACCTTCAGGATTGTTACTTGCTGCCACCCAACCACTATTAAATACACCCTGCCTTTTCAGATAATATTCTAGATACTTCCATCCATGTTTCTGACTATCTGTACACCATTATTTCTAGGTTAGCTTAGCATTGTTCTACTAGATTGCAATAGACCATAGGATATTTAGAATGGCAACCACCTTCAGAAGACTTCAATCTGTTCTCTTAGGTTTCTCTGAAGGTGGGTTGTACTTGGTGTATTGCATCTCCATAATATACTTAGGTTTCACTGCTCAACTCCACAGACTTTGCCCAGTCACCCTGACAGCTTCTACCCAGTTGCCCTAACAATGTCTAGGATGGTATCTACAAAATAGAGACTGTAAGAAATTATCCTAGGTCTGAAGTGTCCTTAGATCTACAAATGAAGATGTTGGGAAGTCCAGTAGAGATGTCTGAGGAGTGATCAACAAAGAAATGGGGAATGTTGATCCACACTGGATAAGTTTGAGAATTACTGCCCTGTACTATTGTATATTATCGCCAAATTTTGCTAATGCCTACAAAATAGTCGACTCCACAGTGACCTTTCCCGAACCTGAGTCCTTATCCTGCAACAATCCAGTGTTGTCGCTGGAAACTAAAACTCCAGAACTGAACGCCTCGCTCAATGAGCTGACTGTTGCCACAGCCATGTCGAGAACCGCCTCCACACGCTTTTTGAGCACGTCATTGGAACTTGTTACCCTCTTTTATATGTTATTCATATTCCGGAATTCGATCAGCCAACATAGATGACATGAGTCCATGCACAAAAGAGTGAACATGATAAAACAAACCGTCCAAGAATGGAGGAACAACAAAACAGATTAGAACGTTGTGGTTTCGTCGATCCTTTAACTTACCAGAGATAACAAATTAATTCTTGCATCTGCTTCATCAAGTCTGACCAACAGTGACGGCTCTTCGTTGCTTCGCTCGCCAGCTTCTTTCTCTTCGGGATAACATTCTTCATCATCTGGCTGGTGAAACTCGACTTCGCCGAAATGTGCTTCAAGAAACATTGCTAACCGCTGAACACGTGTCATGGACGATAATTCCCCTTCCGCGTCGGCATGTGGATGTTTACGTTTATGTGGACTACAATGGTGCGTCGTCACTAGTTAGGAGTGTATTTTAATCAGCATCACACCTCACACCACATACAAAGACAGTAGTGAGCGCACATTTTACTGATGCCGGACTGCTATCTATACTGGTGATCAGTGCCAATGTGGAGTCAGCGATCATATCATTGCTTGAGCTTGACTCCCATTCCAATGTTAGCTCATGTTCTTGAGTGTGCTTCACGTCCACAACTCCCATGACCTAAGAGCAAAACAAAACAGAAGCAGATCAAGCACAAGCCCTCATCAAGAAAGAATAGAAGATATACCCGCACGGTAGGAACTCCATCTTTATCCAGACCCTCCTCAACCGTGCCAAACATACCCTCCAGGTGCCACCTGACCATCTCCCAACCGACACCCAGAACAATCCTTTGTTTTTGTGTCAAAGTACAGGTCGTCAGTCCAGCAAAATCCCTCAAATCTCGAGGATCAAGGAGCGTATAAGAGTAGTCTTTGGCCACCAGAAGCCCGGAGATGACATCGTTAGTTTGAGGTGGCTTGTCGGCCAATGTGCCAATAGCCTGTTATCATACCATGCCATGAAGGATTAATCATTTTGGATGTATTCATGCGCCCAAAGTCAGGGAGGCGGGCAATGAAATACCGCATTGTTTGGTACATATAGATAAGCAAGTGAGATATAGTGCATGTAAAAACAACCCGAGCCACGAGCTCAAGCATCAGCTCGGAGGAAGTAATAGAGATGGAGCACAGAGACACGAACCTTGGCAACACGTTCGCCTCTAAAGGATAAATTGAGCGTCTCTAGGTTTCTCGGAGTATGAATCTTGACGTCTTCGTCCCTTTCCTTAAACCTAGACTGCATTGCAGCGCGCAGGCGGCCCATGCCCATTGATTCACCATGTACCAGGACCTATCATGCATAGAAAATTAGTTATCTGTTTCTTGTAGATTTAGAATCGAAAAGGGAAGACCTTACCACATGTTGGGCTTTAACTTGTTCAATATATTCCGAATTTTGAGCATAATCAACGTGGGCACTGAACGAGATCTCATCCACAGATATCCGTCGAGGTATTGTTGTTCCCTTGAGAGTAATGAACTCTTCGGGCTCGATCATAATATCCTGAAAAACCGTATACAGACATAAGCGTGAATTCGTTATGGCTCAGATGAAACCTTAAACGAAATGAAATGAAGAAGTCGTCCATTTGAATATAATGTGATTTACGCTGAAAACACTAGGAAGAAATGCCGGGACCACCAAAAGGCTCACCTTGGCCGGTGTTCCTTCAATCGAATACCCAGTGATGATGAGACCATTTCGGGCATCTGGTGCCCAAAGTTCAAAAAGTTCACGACTCGGTCCGACTTGCATGAAACCAGGACTAGCAAGGACCACACAAGGTGGTCCATCAGCAATTTTCCTTTCCCAGCCCCTTGTTTGAGGCACATTCGAGATGTGTCTAGGATGAGCGTCAATGACAAGGGAAGGAAAGATAACCTATCATCTGCATACTTGAAAACGAAAGGATTGTCTCTTCGGGCAAACCGTGACCGGATGTTGGCATTCATCGTGTGGATATATGTCTGGAAAACTGCCATACACTTCTTCGCAAGCCCTGACGCATAATAAACAGGCACATTGTGCAAATCTGGATGCTTCTTCCAGTATTCGTCTAAAATCAACAGCAGCTCTTGAGCTCTACCGAGTGCAAACGTGGGCAAAAGAACATGACCACCTCGTCGAATGATTGAATGTACCAGATTCGTAAACCTGAGTTCCTTCTCTTCACGACTTTCACCAGTATGTACACCATAAGTGCTCTCTACGATGAGCACGTCAGGACGGATAGGCGGAAGCTCAGCTTTCACAAGGTGTCGGTCTTCCTCTCTTGAGTAATCGCCAGTATATAAGATTTTGAGACCGACGATGTCTATCAGGAACATGCAAGCACCTAAGACGTGGCCAGCGTGGTAAGGTATGAAGGAGATACCAGGACAAACTGTGATGAGTTGATGGGCGGAGACGGGTATAATTGAAGCAAGCGAAATCTGCATGTCCAAGGGTGAAAACAAGGCGTCTGAGGATGAAGAACTATAAAACCTTCGTTAGCGAAAACTTAATGCAGATGTAGGAGAATAAACCTCGTTCGTACGAAATCTTGCATCATGAACTTATGCAAAGCCTTCGTTGGATGGGACATGTAGACTTTGCCTTTTCCATCCTTGAAAGTTGTCTACAGAGACTGACATCATGGGAAACTGAAGCCTTAGTAGCAACTCGCGTACCTTCTCCGTTATATAGGTCAACGCTGCAGCATGGTCCAAGTGGAAACTAGCGATCCGAGTCTCAACTTGTCATCGCATAAGGGGCTTCGTAACTCACTGAGTTATAAGAATGGCATCCACCGTGCTCCAGTCGAGGTCATCAATAAAAGGCAGAGATGCCAGCCCACTGTAAGCTGGATGAACGCCCGTGTCACAGACAATGGTCTTTCCACGATACTGTAACACACAGCACGACCTTCCCACTTCTTGACCAGCTCCAAGCATCGTCACGCTCAAAGTCGCCGAATCTGTCATTTTTTATGCTGAATAAGTGTAGCTCTGTCTCGTGTAGGAGTTTATTATTATTCCTTTCTGGTACTACTTTGTAGTCGTGTTTTAGAATGCGTTTGCGCAACAAAACTGTCGACAACGGACTACCTTTGGCTCCATATTACATAAGCTGATCTTCCCAGACTCAAGTTTGGATGAACGAGTAACGATTTCAATCTCAAAGACACTCATTATAATAATTAATTTAGAGTATGTCTTTGACTAGTAGCAAATGAAACAGCCACAAGATTGTACACAGTTGACTCACTTAAATAGCATGAGAATCAACCACAATAGATGTAAGAAGATATGTTTGAAACCCAATGCTCTCAGCAGATTACTGATAAACTAATCAATATAGAAGCTACAAGAGATGAAACTAGGAAAACTCTAAGTTACTAGTTAAATTCTGACTCAACTTCTTAGTATATTTGGTAATATTGGAGAAACAATACAGCAAGCATGGTAGCAGTGCAGACATGGCAACCATTCACCTCATGCTAAACATGCCTTGGACATGTGTTAGGATCCATTTCATCTATGACTCATATTTACTATACCTTGTGTTATTCTCATGTAGTATCAGTCAGTACCTCACACAATAGTGGAGACTTTGTCAGAAATTGTGGAAGTGGACTTGAACACTTTTACTTTTACTTTTACCTTTTATTTTTTCTGTTCTTTCCTTTTTAATTTCTTTTTAAGCTGGAAGAGTAATGTAATATTACACGTGATAGTTACACATGTCACATAGGAAGATTGAGAAGGAGATCTACAGTAGCTAATATTATAACAATATGGCTAAGGTGTATTGACCTTATAGATTATATTTATAGTATTAAGACAGGCTAGAGTAAATCATATACAAACCACTGTTGTGAAGCACTCCACTTAGTAAGCACATAGTCCTAATTAGGTAATCAATAGAAAAATTTACATAGTTAGGTTTGCTTTAGTACAATAAAACTTGTTGTTCTTCATTACTTTCTTTCAGCTCTCTATAGAAGTATATACTATTGTCAAGATCGAAGAAAGTGAACTTGACTTATTTTATTTTTCTTTTCATTTTTATTTTTCAATTTTTCAATTTTTAGAATAACTAGGGTTAGGGTTGATCAGTCATGTCATCACATCAGTCACCTAATGGCATAATCACAAGACAGATCATGAAACTTGGGAGAACTCAGTAGAAGATTTGAGAACAAATAATGTCATACAACATAGACACTATA
Source organism: Leucocoprinus gongylophorus (assembly GCA_022457215.2). NCBI lineage: Eukaryota > Fungi > Basidiomycota > Agaricomycetes > Agaricales > Agaricaceae > Leucocoprinus > Leucocoprinus gongylophorus. The sequence goes on along the minus strand of JAJOHK020000528.1, from coordinate 19,028 downwards.
TGTTAGCCTCATGGACTACACATGGCTGTTTAGGGTAGGGTGCACAGTACTTAGCATAGACCATCTGTAGGACTATATAAGGTAGACTAGTTTGCAGAAGAGTTCTTTATTGAGTTCTCTTGTGTTACCCAATACAAGGTTACCTCTTAATCCAACTCTAAGGGTTTTGAGTTATAACATTAGAACTTGATTCCATTCTAAAGACTGTCCAGCACAGGACCCTCTCACCTCTTACTCTTCTACTATCCTTGACCAAAGGACAACACAGTCCTTTAGTCAAGAAGCTACAGCTGGATCCTAGGCTCAAGAGATATACTAGTTAGGCAGGAGAAGCCTAGCCATTTGTTTGTACCAAAGCCCACTGGTGCACTTCAGACATATTACCTTATGTTGATGTGTTTGTTACTTTTTTTCTTTATCAACCTTATGCTATAGACTCCCTTGTAGTCTATCTATGCAAAGGAATAGTAGGTATTCTTAAAATCCTACTTAGAGTAGAATGGTCTTCTTAAACCAAAATCGTTTACACTTTTCTTAAGGCAGTATTCAGTAGACAAAAGTAGTCAGTAACAGTGTAGGCAGGACAAAAAGAGGGCCTGCTATCACTTACAGAGACACTGTCTTCATCTAAGTACGAATCAGAAAGCAAAACCAGCACAGGTTCTACACTCCCTTTATATATATCTTCACTACCATCACTACCACCCTCATCATCACCCTTATCTATTGACTCACCGCTGCACTACAACATGAGTCAAATTAACCTACATGAAATCATCAGATAGCAACAGGAATAGTTGGCGATGATGCAGGTGCAGATACAAGCCCTGCTAGTAGGAGAAGCGGGTGGACAAGTAGAAAGGGAAGAAGGAAGAGGAGGAGAAGCTGAGGTAGCGAAACCTCAAATCTTTGATGGGACATCGGTGAATGTGGGGGGATTTATTGCAGTATGTAAGCTGTATATTAGAATGAGATTGAGGGGAGAATCAGTGGAGGGGCAAGTGCAGTGGATATTATCATATGTGCAAGGGAGAACAGCAGACATATGGAAAGAGAATGTGATGGAGGAGTTAGAAGCAGGAGAGGTAGAATATGAGATGGCAGAGGAATTTTTGATAAGTTTAAAAAAGGAATTTGGTGGAGGAGAAGAGGAGTCAGTCAAGGCAGTGGAGTTGAGGAAATTAGAGCAAGGAGGAAGAACAATGGAAGAATTTGTACAGGAGTTTAAGAGGGCAGCAAGGGGTAGTGGATATGAGGGGAGACCATTGGTGGAGGAGTTCAAGAGGGGAATGAATAGGAGAATAAGGAGAAAGTTGATGAAGGCAGAAAATTCACTGGCCTCTATAGAACAATGGTACAGAAGGGCAATGGCTCTAGATGGAAATTGGAGGGAAAGTAGGAAGAAGGAAGAGAGATTAAGAAAGAAGGAAGTAGGAGGAGGAGCTCCTAAACAGAAGCAAAGACAAAGCTTGCCACGACCTTTAGTGTGGCAAAGGAGGCAAATGCCTCAGCAGACGACAATGGGGCCTGCTCCGATGGAAGGAGTGGAGAGGACTAATGCAGTGGTAGTAAGAGGACAGGGTGTAGGGGTTCCTCCTAGATGGGATCCTTTTGCTATGGAGATAGACAGAGGGAGGAACTGTTACACTTGCGGAGGATTCAGATACATGGCCCATCATTGTAGGAATAGGGGAAGAGGAATGCAGGGAAGAAGGGTAGAGATAGGAGGAAGGTTTAAGGGCAACATCAAACAAATAGGACATTTAAAAGAGATGGAGAACTTAGAAGCCCTCGACTAAGTTCTTGTAACAAATTTAGTGTATTAGCAAATGAAATAAATGCTGATATATCTGATTCAGAAGGAAGTAAGAAGGAAGTAAAAGTAAGAAAGGTGGGGGAAAAAACGCTAAGAGAAGTGACAGTGAAAATTGGATTGGAAAGAATCGATACACAGGAGGGGATCACAGTGGAGGCGTTGTTAGATAGTGGGACAACTGGATTGGTGATGAGCTCTGAATTTGTAAGAAAACAGGGCTTTAAATTAAAGAAGCTGGAGAGGCTGATGAATGTAAGAAATGTGGATGGGTCGCTTAATAAGGAAGAGCCAATAGAAAATACGGTGGAAGTGAATATTTATTACAAGTGACATAGGGAGAGGATGGAGATAGATGTCATTGGGGGACAGAAGTGGATGGTAATCTTGGGAATGCCATGGTTAGTACGCCACAATCCTGAGATTGATTGGAGAACAGAGGAGGTTAAGATGACGAGGTGTCCGGAAGAATGTGGAAAGCAGTGGAGGCTGGTACAAGGAAAGTCGGGATGGGAGAAGCAGAAGGAAGAAGAAGCAAAGGAGGAAGCAGGAAAAAAAAGGGAAGAGAAGGAGAAGAGGAAGAAATAAAAAAGGAAAAAAACAATAGAGGTAAAGAAAGTAGTGGAAGAATGGGAGATATGGGATGAGGAGGAAGAAACAGCAAAGTCAGAAGTGGAAGCAAAGAAATTGGTGCCAGAGAAGTTTCATAGGTAGATAAAAGTGTTCAGGAAAAAGCAGTCGGAAAGAATGCCGACAAGAAAATTGTGGAACCATGCAATAGATGTGAAGGAAGGGTTTGTACCATGAAAAGGAAAGGTATACCCTTTGTCAAGAGAAGAGAGAGAGGAGGTAAGAGAATTTATGAAAGAGCAGTTGAGGAAGGAGTATATCCAGCCGTCAAAGTCACCGTAAATAGCGCCGGTATTTTTTGTGGAGAAGAAGGACAGAAAGAAAAGGATGGTGCAAGATTACAGGTATCTCAATGAGTGGACGATCAAAAACAATTACCCGCTTCCTTTGATATCCGATGTCTTGGAAAACATTGGGATGAAGAAAATATTTACAAAAATGGATTTGAGGTGGGGGTATAACAATGTAAGGATTAAGGAGGGAGATGAATGAAAAGCTGCATTCATGACACCAGAAGGGTCATTCGAACCTATGGTTATGTTTTTCAGGTTAACCAATTCGCCAGCAACATTTCAAGCGATGATGAATAAACTATTAAGAGATCTGATTAATACTGGTAAAGTAGCGGCTTTCATTGATGATGTTATAATAGGAACAGAAACAGAAGAAGGACATGATGAGCTAGTGGCAGAAATAATCAAGAGGTTGGAAGAAAATGATTTGTATATAAAACCAGAGAAGTGTAAGTGGAAAGTTAGGGAGGTGGGATTTTTGGGAGTTGTGATAGGACCTGAAGGGATAAAAATGGAGGAGGAGAAGGTGAAAGGTGTTTTGGAATGGCCGACACCAAAGTGTGTCAAAGATGTGCAGAAATTTCTGGGGCTGGCAAATTACTATTGTCGGTTTATAGAAGGGTTTGCAGCAGTAGCAAGGCTATTACATGATATGATGAAAAAAGAAAAGAAGTGGGATTGGACAGAAAGACAAGAGAAGGCATTCAAGAAGCTGAAAGAACAGTTTACAAAGAAACTGGTGTTGGCAGCTCCAAACATAGATAAAAAAATGAGAATAGAGGTAAATGCATTAGATTATCCAATGGGAGGAGTATTATCAATGGAATGTGAAGATGGATTGTGAAGGCCAGTGGCCTTTCTTTCCAAATCATTGAACGAAACAGAAAGGAACTATGAAATACATGACAAGGAAATGTTGGCCATTATTAGAGGATTGGAAGCGTGGAGACATTTGCTAGAAAGAGTGCAGTTCAAATTCAAGATTTGGATGGATCATAAGAATTTAGAATATTTTATGAAGGTGCAAAAATTGAATAGGAGACAAGCCAGATGGGCATTATATCTGTCTCGATTTGATTTTACCTTAAAGCATGTGGCAGGGGCAAAGATGGGGAAAGCGGATAAACTTAGTAGGAGATCGGACTGGAAGGTAGGAGTAGATAACGACCATGAAAATCAAGTATTTATTAAAGACAATTGAATTCGTAGTATGTATGAAGTAGTAGTAGAAGGACCTAAGGTAGATATGTTAGAAAAAATAAAAAAAGCAAGAAGTAAGGACAAAGACGTAGTTAGAGTAGTAGAGGAAATGAAGAAGGCAGGAGTAAGAGAGTTACATGGAAATGAATGGTAGATTGAAGAAGATCTAGTGTTGAAGGAAGGAAAAGTATATGTGCCAAAGAATGAGGAATTGAGAGCAGAAGTAATCTAGTTACACCATGATGTACTGGCAGCTGGATATGGGGGAAGGTGGAAAACAGTAGAGTTGGTGACGAGGAATTATTGGTGGCCAGGGGTGATAAGGGATATGGGAAGATATGTAGAAGAATGTGATTTATGTCAGAGGATGAAGAATAGGACAGAAGAACCAGCAGGAAAGTTGAAGTTAAGTGAGGTGCCAAAGAAACCATGGTTGCATCTAATGGTAGACTTTATTACGAAGTTACCAGTGGTAGCAGGGAAAGATGCTATTTTGGTGGTATGTGATAGATTGTCAAAAATGACACATTTTGTGGTAACAACAGAGGGAACAATGGTAGAAGGATTAGCAAGATTGTTCTGGGACAATATATGGAAGTTACATGGGTTGCCGGAAAGTGTAGTATTGGACAGAGGTCCACAATTTGCAGCAGAGTTAACAAAGGAGTTGAATAGAATGTTGGGAATTAGGACAAAGTTGTCAACTGCGTTCCACCCTCAAACGGATGGGCAAACAGAGCGGATGAATCAGGAATTGGAACAATATCTCTAATTCTTTATTGAACATAGACAGAAAGATTGGCCAGAGTGGTTAGCGGTGGCAGAATTTGTGGTGAACAATAAGGTTCATACAGCAACCAAGGTTTTGCCTTTCATGGCAAACTATAAAAAGGAATTAAGGATGGGAGGAGACATTGGAAGAAAAGGGAAGGTAGAAAGTGTGATGGAATTTGTGGAAAGGATGAAAAAAGTGCATGAGGAAGCAGAAGCAGCTTTAAAAAAAACACAAGAAGAAATGAAGAGATATGCAGATAGGAATAGAAAGGAGACAGAGAAGTGGAAGAAGGGAGACAGAATATTATTGAGCACTAAGGATTTGGTGTTCAAAGAAAGACCAACAAAGAAGTTGACAGAGAGGTATGTGGGGCCATATGTGATAAAGAAAGTGGTATTAATGAACGCAGTAAAATTACAACTACCAAGTTCAATGAGAATCTATCCGGTAGTAAATATAAGTCAGATAGTACAATATAAGGAACAAGTAAAGGGGCAAAAAAAGGAAGAAGGAAAACCAGTGAAAGTAGAAGGAATCAAAGAATGGAAGATGGAAAAAATCTTGAACAAAAAGAAAGTAAGAGGGGTAGAAAAGTATTTGGTATAGTAGAAAGAATTCACAGCAGAAGGAGATACATGGAAAAGAAAAGAAAATTTGAAAAATATGGAAGAAGCATTAGAAGAATTCGAAGGAAGGATGAGTGTGGAGGTCAGAAGGCAAGAAAGAATAGATATGGCAGAGGAAAGGGACTTCAGAAGGGGAGAGCTACTAGGAAAGTTTACGGCAAGAATGTTGTACAGATGGGATGATGGAAAATTTGAAGAAGAATATTTGAAGAAGTTGGAGAGAAATTGGAGAAGGTGGAAAACAGTTTCTCTGGAGGAGAAACCTTAAAGAGGGAGTAATGTCAAGATCAAAGAAAGTGAACTTGACTTATTTTATTTTTCTTTTCATTTTTATTTTTTTTTTCAATTTATTTTTCTATTTTTCTATTTTTAGAATAACTAGGGTTAGGGTTGATTGGTCACATCATCACATCAGTCACCTGATGGCATAATCACAAGACAGATCATGAGACTTGGGAGAACTCAGTAGAAGATTTGAGAACAAATAATGTCATACAACATAGACACTATATGTTAGCCTCATGGACTACACATGGCTGTTTAGGGTAGGGTGCACAGTACTTAGCATAGACCATCTATAGAACTATATAAGATAGACTAGTTTGTAGAAGAGTTCTTTATTGAGTTCTCTTGTGTTACCCAATACAAGGTTACCTCTTAATCCAACTCTAAGGGTTTTGAGTTATAACAACTATAAGTAAGTAGTTGCTAGTTGTCCACACTCCACTATGCTACTGTGTACTCTGTTTCTTCTAACAGATTATAGGCCCTAGTTGCCTTGATTTCTAGTTAGCACCCTCTTAAGCTGCTTTTTATTGATAAAAGGACTTGATTAACTCTACTAGTGGGCTAACACCTTGTCATCTCTAGACCTGTTATAGATTGAGCTGATTCTGAATAACTCCATACCTACAGAATCCCTTTGTATCTTACATGTACTAATGGCTCATTACTGGTTGTATTGAACATTTGCACTCTAGCTAGCTACATTTGTTTCCTAATTCATGCTAATTATCTTTATTGATAGCAATGGCTAACTTTATCACTACTGTCTCCAAACTTACTGGCCCTACTTGTTATGAAACATTGAACACTAACAATTTTTATTTCCTTTTCTTCTATTTTTCTGATTTTACTTTTTGTTTCTTTTATTTTATTTTCTTTTGAAGGATGATGAAGAGGCATATGACAAGGAAGTCACATGACAGGGCACATGATGTGATGTCATAGGCCTAAAATATGGTGGAAGGATCTAGAAGATGACGTCAGGGCACATGGAGTATGTATGGTGGCCTTGAGTAAGAAGTGAGGCAAACATGAGGTTGAAGCATGGACAATAGGGCAGGTCTAATTATTAGTAGCACGGACCATGAGATATTTGTATAAATAGGGCTCTAATTAAGAAGAGGCTCCTTGTCGAGTTCTCTTGTGAATTCCCACATCATACTTCTCCTTTGAGGTTTACTCGTTAGTGAGATTATTGGACCTTGAGTGTCTAGTGGTTGCCACAACAGTAGAACTTGACAGCTCTAGAGGACTCTACATTCTGCAGACTCCTTTTCTCTTACTCTTACTCATCCTCAACTGAGAGCCATGTGCTCAACGTCAAGAAGATATTAGCCAGACTCTAGGCGTTAAGGGGTATACTAGCTAGGCAGGCAAAGCTTAGCCGGTCAGTTGTACATTTGCTCATGCATGTATCTCAGTCGTATTATCTTGTGTGGACATGGTAGATGGTAAAATTTGTGTAGAAGGCTCGTGCTGCAGGATCCCTTTGTAACCTGTCCATGCAGAGTAGCAGTGTAGTCCAGTAAGGAGCGCCTAGATTAGGGATTTCCTGCTTAGGGATAATAGTGTAACAGTTTGATTAGGGAAGTAGTCATTAAGGCAGTAGACAGGTAGTTGGTAGATAGTGTAGGTGGGACAAAAAGAGTGCCCACTATCACTTACAGAGGAATACCGCTGTTTAGATCAACAGCGAGATAATAAAGAAAGGAATACACCATTGTTAACGATCAACAATGAGAGAACAGATGGCAGATATTAGTCAGATAGAAATGGGAGAAGTGACGAGAAGATATAGTGAAGAAGAGGAAGCTAGTTTGATAAAGGAGATAATGGAAAATAATACAATGATAATAAAACTACAAAAACAAATAATGGAATTGAAAGTAGTAATGGAGGAGAAAAGACAACAGGAAATCAGAGAAATAGTGAGGCAGAGGGAGAAGGAAGAAGAAGAAATGAATAAGTGGATAGAAGAATGTAAGAAAAGAAATGAAAAGAAATGAGAAGAAAAGGAAGAAAAGAAGAGGATAGATGAAGAATGGAGAAGGATTGAGAAAATGAGAATGAAGGAAGAAAGAAAGGCTGAGAAGGAGTGGAGACGACAGGAGATAAGAAAAAGAAGAAGAGAAGAAAACAGACAGAGAGCAATGGAGGAAAGGAAATGCTTTGGGTATGGAGGATTTGATCATATGGCCAGTCATTGCAGGGATGGAGGAAAAGGGGAACTAGTATCAGTACCCTCAAATAGATTTGAGGTGTTGAAGGTTAGAGTGATGTAAAGAGGAGAAGGAAGCAGAAAAGAAGTAGCAAAGGATAGGAGAGAAATATTGAGGGAAGAAAAAGCTAAGAAGGGGGTAGGAAAAAAGGAGAAGAAGGAAAAATTGTTGAGAGAGGTAATGGTGAAAATTAGGTTGAAGCAGGAGGAAGAAGAAGAGGGAATAGTGACAGAGGCATTGTTAGACAGTGGTGCAACAGGGTTGGTAATGAGTGAAGAGTTTGCAAGGAAGCACAAGTTTAGGAGGACGAAATTAGAGAGACCGGTCTATGTGAGGAATGTCAACGGCATGCTAAATTATGTGGGGCCTATAGTAGATACAGTAGAGGTGGAAATATTTTTCAAGGGACATAAAGAGAGGACATCAATAGATGTGATAGGAGATCAGAAGTAGAGTGTTATATTGGGCATACCTTGGCTAAGATGCCATAATCCAGAGATAGATTGGAAGACAGGAGAAGTAAAGATGACAAGGTGCCCAGATGAGTGTGGAAAGAAGTGGAAGACAAGAAGGCAAACAAAGCCAGGATAGAAAAAGCAAGAAGAAAGAAAGGAAAAAGAGAAGAGAAAACCAGTGATAGAAGAAGTAAAGATGATAGAAAGAATAATGGAAGAAAAGGAGGATGAAGAGGAAGACTTGATGGAGTTGAGGGCAACAGATGAGATGGTTCCACAAAGGTTCCATAAGTATTTGAAGGTGTTTGAAAAGAAAGATTCAGAGAGGATACCAATGAGGAAGGCCTGGGATCATGCCATAAATCTTAGAGAGGGATTTGTACTGAAAAAGGGGAAGATATATCCATTATCGAGAGTAGAAAGAGAGAAGGTGCAGGAGTTTGTAAAGAATCAGTTAAGGAAGGGGTATATTAGGCTATCGAAATCACCACAGACATCACCAGTGTTCTTTGTGCCAAAAAAGGATGGGAAAAAGAGGATGGTGCAAGATTATTGATATCTGAATAGTTGGACAATCAAGAATAACTACCCATTGCCACTAATTTTGGATTTGATAGATAGTATAGGGAAGAAGAAGGTGTTTATGAAGATGGACTTAAGGTGGGGGTATAATAATGTAAGGATAAAGGAGGGAGACGAGTGAAAGGCAGCATTCTTAACGCCTGAAGAGTCATTTGAACCCATGGTAATGTTCTTTGGGTTGACTAACTCACCAGCAATGTTTCAGGCAATGATGAATGACTTGCTTAGAGATTTGGTAGTGGAAGAAAAGGTGGTAGTATTCATTGATGATGTGATGGTAGCGACAGAGACTGAGGAAGGACATGATGAAATTGTGGAAGAAGTGTTGAGAAGATTAGAAGAAAATGATTTGTTTGTGAAGCCAGAGAAGTGTGTATAGAAGATTAGAGAAGTAGGATTTTTAGGAGTAATAATAGGAGAAGACAGAGTAAGAATGAAGAAGGAGAAGGTACAGGAAGTAACAGAGTGGCCGGTACCGAGGAGTGTGAAGGATGTGCAGAAGTTTTTGGGGCTGGTAAACTATTATAGACAGTTTGTGAAAGATTTTGCTAAAATAGCAAAACCCTTGTATGAGATGACAAGGAAGGAAATGAAATGGAACTGGGAAGAAAGACAACAAAAAGTGTTTGAAGAATTAAAGGAGAGGTTCACAACAGAACCAGTTTTGGTTACACCAGATCTGGATAAAGAAATGAGAGTAGAGGCAGATGCATTGGATTTTGCAACAGGTGGAGTTTTATTGATGAAGTGTGAAGATAAGAGGTGGAAGCTAGTGGCCTATATTTCTAAATCGTTGAATGAAGCTGAAAGGAACTATGAGATTCATGATAAGGAGATGTTGGCGATAATTAGGTGCTTAGAAGCGTGGAGGCATTTCTTAGAAGGAGCCAAGGGTCAGTTTGAAATATGGACAGATCATAAGAACTTGGAATACTTCATGAAGGCTTAGAAGTTGAATCAAAGGCAGGCAAGATGGTCACTGTACTTGTCAAGATTTGATTTTGCTTTGAAGCATGTAGCTGGCAAGAGTATGGGAAGGGCAGATAGCTTGAGTAGGAGAGTAGATTGAGCAGAAGGAGTAGAGAAAGATAACAAAAATCAAGTAATGTTGAAGGAGGAATGGCTAGAAGTTAGAGCAATGGAGCAGTTAATAGAAGGACCAGAGGAAGAGATAGTAAAGAAGATAAAGGAGGCAAGAGATAAGAATGAAGAAGTGATAAAGACGGTAGAGGAGATGAAGAAAGCAGAAGTAAAAATGTTGAGGAATGAGGAGTGGCAAATAAAGGAAGGACTAGTACTGAAAGAAGGAAGAGTGTATGTACCAAAGGATGAGAAGTTGAGAGTAGAGATCATTCAGCTGCATCATGATATGCCGATAGCAAGATATGGGAGACAGTGGAAGATGGTAGAGTTGGTCACTAGAAATTATTGGTAGCCAAGAGTAACAAAGGAAGTAAAGAGATATATAGAAGGGTGCGATCAGTGTCAGAAAATGAAGAATAGAGTGGAGATGCCAGCTGGAAAATTAAAGCATAATCAGGTACCAGAAAGACCGTAGCAACATATATCAGTGAATTTTATTACAAAGTTACCAGTATCAAAAGGTTATGATTCGATCTTGGTAGTGTGTGATAGGTTTTTGAAAATGTCACACTTTGTAGTGACAACAGAAAAAACGACAGCGGAAGGGTTGGTGAGATTGTTCAGAGATAATGTGTGGAAGTTGCACAGGTTGCCAGAGAGTGTAATTTCAGATAAGGGGCCGCAGTTTGTGGCAGGAATGACAAAGGAGTTAAATAAAATGTTGGGGATAGTGTAACGACCTTAAGCTGGAGCTCAGGTTGCAACTAAGGCAAAGACTTGAGATGAGTTTAAGGGAATGTGTATAAGTGGTAAAGCGTAAGGATACAGGAATGTATCTACGCTATATATACAGCTATTTAGAGAATGTCCACATAGTAACCATGAGGCATCATACATGAGGAAACAGAATGGAGAGAGTAAGGACTAGGCTAGGTTGCAGTGCCTACCATATGAGGCGCTGACTGAGACTACTCCAGCGTAGCCAATCGTCGTCGTCATACCCTTGACCCAAGTCCATGCTGCATCCAGGAGGTATTGATCGTAACAGATAGAAACAAAACTGTCTACAGCCTATCATCCAGAAACAGACGGACAGATGGAAAGGACAAATTAGGAGCTGGAGCAATATTTGAGAATGTATGTTAATCATAGGCAGAACAATTGGGCCAAATGGTTGGCAACAGCAGAGTTTGCATTCAACAATAAAGTGCATACAGCGACAAAAATGTCACCATTTCAAGTCAATTATGGGAGAGAACTGAGAATAGGCTTTGATATCAGAAAAAAGGGGAAGAATGAAAAGGCGGAGGAATTTGTGAGGGAAATGAAGGAAAGACATGAGGAGGCTAGAGCAGCATTGGTGAAATCGCAGGAGGAGATAAAGAGACAGGCAGATAAGAATAGGAAAGAGGCAGAGAAATATAGGGTGGGTAACAAGATACTAATTAGTACTAAAGATTTTTCGATGGAGTTGAGGAAGAGAGCGGCAAAGAAATTGACAGAGAAATTTATAGGACCATATGTGGTTAAAAAAATTGTGTCAGAAAATGCGGTAAAGTTGGAGTTACCAGCAGTATTAAGAATACATCTAGTGGTAAATGTGAGGAGGATAGTGAAGTATAAAGAACAGGTAGAGGGACAGAAGAAGATACCACCACCACCTGTTGAGGTAGCTGGTGAGAAGGAATATGAGGTAGAGGAAATTTTAGATAGGCAAGAGAGAAAAGGAAAGACGAAGTATCTGGTGAAATGGAAAGGGTATATGGCAGAAGGAAATATGTGGGAGAGGTTGGAAAATTTGAAGAATGCAAGGGAGAAGATAGAAGAATTTGAGAAGGGAAGATTTGAGGAAGAAATATGAAGAATAAGACTGAAGAAAGGAAAGGAGATAAGATTAAACCCAGAGGCGGAAGAGTTCAAGAGAGGAGAACTGCCAGGAAGATATACAGCAAAGTTGTTATATGGGTAGGATAATAAAAAATTTGATGAAGAATATTTGAAAAAATTAGAGAGGAATTGGAATAGGTGGAAGAATGATAGAAAGGAAGGAGAGAAGGAGTACATAAAGAAATTAGAAGAGAGTTTAGAATGGAATAAGAAGGACGAGCAGATAAGTAAGGGAATCAGGGGAGATGAGAAAGAAGTTCCTCTGGAAGCAGAACCTTAAAAGAGGGATACTGTTATGGGATGCTTTGGACATGAACAATTTTTATTTTCTTTTTCTTTTATTTTCTGACTTTATAAGGATTTTGTTTTTTTCTTTTTTCTTTTGGATGATGAAGAGGCACGTGACATTGAAGTCACATGACAGGTCACATGAGGTGATATCATAAGCCTAGAACATGGTAGAAGGAAGTAGAAGATGATGTCAGGGCACATGGAGTACACATGGTAGCCTTGAGTAAGACATGAGGCAGACATGAGGGTGAAGCATGGACATAAGGGCAGGGTTAAATATTAGTAGCACGGACCATGAACCTTTTGTATAAATAGGACTCTAATTAAGAAGAGGCTCCTTGTTGAGTTCTCTTGTGAATTTTCTACTTGATATCCCATTCTAAGAGATTTACTGCCTTGTGCAGTCATTTGTCATTGTGATAAGTGGTTGCCACAACAGGAGGGTTTGGGCATATGGCTTATAGTTGTAGAAATGTGAGAAAGGAGGAACCAATACTGGTATCCTCAAATAGATTTGAGGTGTTGAAAGTTAGAGTGATGCAAAAAGGGGAAGAAAGTGGTAAGGAAGTAGTAAAGAATAGGAAAGAAATATTGAGAGAAGAAAAAGCAAAGAGGGGGGTAGAAAAGAAAGAGAAGAAGAAAAAGGTATTAAGAGAAGTGACAGTGAAGATTGGGTTGAAGCAGGAGGAAGAAGGAGTTGTAACAGAAGCGTTGTTAGATAGTGGAACAACAGGGTTAGTAATGAGTGAGGAGTTTGCGAGGAGGCACAAGTTTAAGAGGACAAAGTTGGAAAGGCCAGTGTATGTGAGAAACGTAGATAGCATACTTAATTATGCAGGGCCAATTGTGGATACGGTAGAAGTGGAAATATTTTTCAAAGGACATAAAGAGAGGACATCAATAGATGTAATAGAAGGTCAAAGGTGGAGTGTGATATTGGGTATGTCTTGGCTAAGATGTCATAATCCAGAGATAAATTAGAAGACGGGAGAAGTAAAAATGACAAGGTGCCCAGATGAGTGTGGCAAGAAGTAGAAAACAGGAAGGCAGATGAAACTAGGATGGAAAAAGCAGGAAGAAAGAGAGGAGAAGAAAGAAAGGAGGAGACCAACGATAGAAGAAGAAAAAATGATAGCAAGAATAGTGGAAGAAAAAGAGAATGAAGAGAAGGATTTGATAGAGCTGAGAGTGACAGAAGAGATAGTTCCAAGACGGTTTCATAAATATTTGAAGGTGTTTGAAAAGAAAGATTCAGAGAGGATGCTGACAAAAAAGACTTGGGATCATGCCATAGATCTCAGAGAAGGATTTGTGCCAAAGAAAGGCAAGATCTATCCATTGTCAAGAGTAGAAAGAGAGAAGGTACAAGAATTTGTGAAGAATCAGTTGAGGAAAGGATACATTAGGCCATTGAAGTCACCACAAATGTCACTGGTATTCTTTGTGCCAAAGAAAGATAGGAAGAAGAGGATAGTGCAAGATTATCAGTATCTGAATAGTTGGACAATCAAGAACAACTATCCACTACCATTGATTTTGGATCTGATAGATAGCATAGGAAAGAAGAAGGTGTTTATGAAGATGAATTTATAATGGGGGTATAATAATATGAGGATCAAGGAGGGAGATGAGTGGAAGGCAGTGTTCTCAATGCCAGAAGGGTCATTTGAACCCACGGTAATGTTCTTTGGGTTAACTAACTCACCTGCAACATTCCAAGCTATGATGAATGATCTGCTTAGAGACTTGGTGGTAGAAGAAAAGGTAACAGTGTTTATTGACGATGTGATGGTAGCGACAGAAATGGAGGAGGGACATGATGAGATAGTGGAAGAAGTACTGAGGAGGTTAGAAGAAAATTATTTGTTTGTGAAACCAGAGAAATATGTGTGGAAAGTCAGAGAAGTAGGATTTTTAGGAGTAATAATAGGAGAGGACAGAGTAAGAATGGAAAAGAAGAAGGTGCAGGGGGTTATAGAGTGGCCAGTGCTGAGAAATATAAAAGATGTGCAGAAGTTTTTGGGGCTAGCAAACTATTATAGACGGTTTGTCAAAGATTTTGCTATGATAGCAAAGCTCTTGCATGAGATAACAAGGAAGGATAAGAAATGGAATTGGGAAGAGAGACAGCAGAAGGCGTTTGAAGAGTTGAAGAAGAGGTTTATGACAGAACCAGTCTTGGTTACACCAGACTTGGATAGAGAAATGAGAGTGGAGGCAGATATGTCAGACTTTGCAACAGGAGGAATATTGTCAATGAAATATGAAGATGAGAAGTAGAAGCCAGTGGCTTATATTTCAAAATCATTGAATGAAGCCAAAAGAAATTATGAAATTCACAATAAAAAAATGTTGGTGATAATTAGATGCTTAGAAGCTTGGAGACATTTTCTAGAAGGAGCCAAGGATCAGTTTGAAATATGGATAGATCATAAAAACTTGGAGTACTTCATGAAGGCTCAAAAGTTGAATCAAAGACAGACAAGATGGTCGTTATACTTGTCAAGATTTGATTTCGCACTGAAGCATGTAGCTGGCAAGAGTATGAGAAGAGCAGATAGTTTGAGTAGGAGAGTAGATTGGGCTGAGGGAGTGGAGAAAGATAATAAAAATCAAGTAATGGTGAAGGAGGAATGGCTAGAGGTTAGAGCGATGGAACAGTTGGTAGAAAGACCGGAGAAAGAAATAGTAAAGAAGATAAAGGAGGCAAGAGATAAGAATGAGGAAGTGATGAAGGCAAGAGTAAAAATGTTGAGAAATGAAGAATAGCAGATAGAGGAAGGACTAGTGTTGAAAGAAGGAAGAGTATATGTGCCGAAGGATGAGAAGTTGAGATTAGAGATTATTTGGCTACATCATGATATGCCGATAGCAGGAAATGGGGAACAGTAGAAGATGGTAGAGTTGGTCACTAGAAATTATTGGTGGCCAGGAGTAACAAAGGAGGTAAAGAGATATGTGGAGGGGTATGACCAGTGTCAGAGGATGAAGAATAGGGTGGAGATGCCGGCAGGAAAATTAAGGTCTAATCAGATACCAGAGAGACTATGGCAACATATATCGGTGGATTTTATCACAAAGTTACTGGTATCAAAAGATCATGATTCAATCTTGGTAGTATGTGATAGGTTTTCAAAAATGTCCCACTTTGTGGCAACAACAGAAAAAACGATGGCAGAAGGATTGGCAAGGCTGTTCAGAGATAATATGTGGAAGTTGTACGGATTGCCGGAAAGTGTG
This sequence comes from Leucocoprinus gongylophorus, assembly GCA_022457215.2. Lineage (NCBI taxonomy): Eukaryota > Fungi > Basidiomycota > Agaricomycetes > Agaricales > Agaricaceae > Leucocoprinus > Leucocoprinus gongylophorus. The sequence goes on along the minus strand of JAJOHK020000528.1, from coordinate 3,649 downwards.
ATTTTAGATAGAGGACTGCAGTTTGCAGCAGGGATGACAAAGAAGTTGAACAAAATGTTGGGGATAGAAACAAAGCTATCAATGGCTTATCACCCAGAAACAGATGGACAAATGGAGAGAACAAACCAAGAGCTAGAGCAATATTTGAGAATATATGTAAATCATAGGCAGAACAATTAGGCCGAATAGTTAGCAACAGTGGAATTTGCATTCAACAATAAGGTGCATGCAGCAATAAGATCATCACCATTTCAAGTTAACTATGGGAGAGAACTGAGGATAGATTTTGATATTAGAAAAAAGGGGAAGAACGAGAAGGCAGAAGAGTTTGTGAAAGAGATGAAAGAGAGACATGAGGAGGCAAGGGCAGCATTGGTAAAGTCACAGAAAGAAATGAAGAGACAAGCGGATAAGAGTAGGAAAGAGGCAGAGGAATACAGAGTAAGTAATAAGGTACTGATTAGTACAAAAGACTTTTCAGCCGAGTTGATGAAGATAGCGACAAAGAAGCTAACAGAGAAGTTTATTGGACCATATGTGGTCAAGAAGATTGTATCGGAGAATATGGTAGAGTTGGAGTTACTAGCATCATTAAGAATACATCCAGTAGTTAATGTGAGGAGATTAGTGAAGTATAGAGAGCAGGTAGAGGAACAGAAGAAGATTCCACTGCCTTCTGTTAAGGTAGATGGTGAGGAGGAATATGAAGTAAAAGAAATTTTGGATAGACAAGAAAGGAGAGATAAGACAAGGTATTTGGTGAAATGGAAAGGATATACAGTGAAAGAAAATACATGGGAAGGGTTAGAAAACTTGAAGAATGCAGGGGAGAAGACAGAAGAGTTTGAGAAAGGAAGATTTGAGGAAGAAATATGGAGAATAAGAATGAAGAAAGGAAAAGAGATAAAGTTGAATCCAGAAGCTGAAGAGTTTAGAAAAGGAGAGTTGTCAGGAAGATATACAGCAAAGTTGTTATATGGATGGAACAACAAGAAATTTGATGAAGAATACTTGAAAAAATTACAGAAGAATTGAAATAGGTAGAAGAACAATAGGAAAGAAGGAGAGAAAGAGGAGTATATGAAGAAGTTGCAGGAGAGTTTGGAATGGAACGAGAAAGATGAAGAAACAAGTAGGGTAATATGGGGGAACAAAAAAGAAGTTCCTCTGGAAGCGTAACCCTAAGAGGGGAATACTGTTATGAGATATTGAACACTAACAATTTTTATTTTATTTTCTTCTATTTTTCTGATTTTACTTTTTGTTTCTTTTATTTTATTTTCTTTTGAAGGATGATGAAGAGGCATGTGACTTCCTTGTCACATGACAGGTCACATGATGTGATGTCATAGGCCTAGAACATGGTGGAAGGATCTAGAAGATGACATTAGGGCACATGAAGTATGCATGGTGGCTTTTGTTATGATTCAAAGCTCAAGGGTTAAAGCGATGAGCTAACTCTTGTATTGAGTGACACAAGAGAACTCGATAGAGTTCCTAATACAAAGTAGTCTACCTTATATACTATAGCCCATGGTCTGTGCTAGCTACTGTGCACCCTACCCTAAACAACCATGAGTATAACATGAGGTCAGCATGTGTTGTCCATGCTATATGACATCACTTTGTTCCAGATTCTTCTACTCCATTCTCCCAAGTCCTATGATTAATCTTGTGACTATGCCATCAATTTGTGACTGATGTGACAGCGTGACTGATAAACCCTAACCCAAGTTGTTCTAAAAATAGAAAAAGAAAAAAGTAAAGTAAAGTAAAATAAAGTGAAAAGAGAAAATAAAATAAAGTCCACTGTCAATGATCTTGACAGCTTTGAGTAAGAAGTAAGGCAAACATGAGATTAAAGTATGGACAATAGGGCAGATCTAATTATAAGTAGTACAGACCATGAGACATTTGTATAAATAGGGCTCTAATTAAGAAGAGGCTCCTTGTCGAGTTCTCTTATGAATTCCCACATCATACTTCTCCTTTGAGGTTTACTCATTAGTGAGATCATTGGACCTTAAGTGTCTAGTGGTTGCCATAACACTACTGACTATTCTTTCTGGAAAATTTGTATCAAATCAACTCTTACTCTTATTATCTACCTATTATGATCTCAAGGCCTTAGAGTTGGTTAAAAAAAAGGAACCTTGTATAGAATTTACACAAGAGAACTCAATAGAGAGCTCAGTACAAGATTGTCTATCTTATATACCTCAGACTACTAGTCTGTGCACTACTTTAGCCTACCCTAAGTGACTATGTATATTGTGGTAACCACTAGACACAAAGTCCAATAGTAACACAAGCAATAAATCTCTCAGTAGAATATCGATATGGGAAATCACAAGAGAACTTGACAAGAAGTTCCCACTGTATTGCTACCCTATATATACTATTATATGATGATCTATGCTACAACTACACTTCTACTGTGCATCTTACCCTAAAGTCTATACATTATCCATAAGTATACCATATATATACCATATGGTAGCAATGCGGTTAACATACTCCTTGACATCATCATCTAGACTCTTTCTGACTTCTCTAGACTCTTCTAGCCCATAGGCTCTTCTAAACTGCTCTAGGCTTTATAACATAATGTCATGTAACTTCCAGGTCATATGCCTTCTCTCTCTTGCTGTAGACTAATAAAATAATGTTCTTCCACTAATATATAAGGAAATCCCTTCCCACTCTTCTTTGTCTTATAACAATGTGTCTACCTTAAGACTACTATATATATAGTATATAGTATGACATTATTTCTTCCAGAACTTTCTATCATTTTCCATCATGGCACATGATTATGTGATAGTATGACCTGTGACTTTATCCTGATTCCTAACTCTAATTCTAAAAATAGAAAGAAAAAGAAAGAAAAAGAAAAGAAGAGAAGAGAGAAGCAAATAAAATAGAGTCCAATTTTTATGTTTCTTATACTATTCTAGAGCTGTTTTCACTGCTGATAATATACTGAATGCTTCAGCACTCCTTCAGAGTACTGATGTGAATGAGATAGCCAGGAGAAACTTTTTGGGCTCTCAAGCTCTAGCTATTCTTTACTCCACCTTACCAGATAACTTATTAATATATGGTTAGCCTAATACTGAGGCTCTTTGGGCTTATTTTCAAACTCTTATGGGAATGTCTGGTCCAGCTTCAATCTTTGCTGATTACTAGAGAACAAAAACATTTCAAATCTCTGATAACTAGAACTTTGCTCTTTAAATTACTAAGCTTGATTCTCTTTATACAAAACTCTGTGAGAACAACTGTGATGTCTCTTCTGTTTTGAGATCAATAACTCTCCTATCTATAATCTCTCACTCATAAGACTTCATTTGTGCCTCTATCCTTTTCTCCCATACATTTATCTCTAATCTTATCTGGAATAATATATATTCTGCTGTTCAGATGGAATTCTTTATGCAGACTAATATCATCAATACCACTTGCTATTCTAGCATTCCATATAGGGATAAACCTCCTCAGTGGAAAAAGAACTCTCAGCAGCAACAGCAGTTGCAAAGTAAGTGTTCTTTTGAGCAGCAAAAGAGAAAAAAGAAAAATAACTGAGACAAAAAAGGTGGCAATACTCACTAAGCAGATGAAATAAGAGACCAGAATGATGACAGCAGCA
>JAJOHK020000527.1:0-24061 GCA_022457215.2 Leucocoprinus gongylophorus | reverse complement strand
CTGTCAGGCTAATTTTAGAAGGTAACTAATTATGTCACTACATTGATATGCTTGTATCTCTACCAATACTTGTCGCTTTGAGACGCATCATATATTGTTGGAAACGGATTGATGAGCACTTCCCAACACAAGTTCAATCGTGTGAATCCGTTCAGCCGTTCATGAGATATTAGCAGACAAAGCTTTTACAGCTAATGATGTCCTGATATCTCAGTCATTCGTTGTTGCTTTTGTACATCCCGCATATGTGCGGATAGCCCTCATTTGGGGCTTTCCAGAGCAATTTAGTTTGTGAAAATCGGTCCACTGGTTGTGGAGATATAAGCTGAATGAAGTTTGTGACAGTAGGATATAATAGCAATAGTTGTTATAATTCTAATTTTGGCCAAGGAGATAAGAGATCTAGTAGGTGCTGATAGGGCCTGCTCCAACAGAAGAAGTAGAGAGAACAAATATAGTTATTGTACATTTGCAACAATAATATGTATATTATGAACTTAAGCTCAAATAGTAAAACAAAAAAACTTGTATGAGGTTTACATGGGAGAACTCAATGAAGTTTCTAGTATAAAACTGTCTACCTTATATTCTAGACTGTTGGTTAATGCTACAATAAACTTAGCCTACCTCAAAGACCATATATTTTTCTTAAGATCAACATACATAGTATATGTTATAGTAATCTTATTTGTTTTGAGACTTTCTATAATGTTTTATGTTTTATGTGACATATGTGTGACACTATGTCACATTCAAAAAAGTAAATAAAAATATAATTGAAGAGAAAAATCAAAAAGCTAAGTCTACTATCTTTAACTCTGATATTATTCCTCCTTTGAGATTTTTTCTCTAGAGAAACTAACTTCTATTTTTGCCAGTTTCTCTCCAACTTTCTTAAATACTCTTTCTCAAACTTTCTATTATCTTACCTATATAATATTTTCACTATATATTTCTCTGGTAATTCTCCTCTTCTAAAGTCTCTTTCCTCTACTATATCCAACTTTTCTTGTCATTGATAGAGATCAAGCAGAAAAGAGGTTATGTTAGGATACAACAAGAACTATGTAATATTAGCCCTTAACTGCATACTAAAGTATTCAAAGGAGACATTATCAGTATCAGGAATCAATAGAAGATATAGAAACAATAATATAGAGGAAGATTAGAACACATAAAACTTTCAAGAAGGCTCTTATGAATATAAAAGGATAAAGTTAGGAAGGATATTAAAAAAAAATATGAGTATTATCTGCTTACAAACACTTTCTCTAAAACACTTTCTCTAACTAATATACTTTTAAATAATGAACCTTAAACTGTGTAATAAGTTTCTTTGGAAAATCTAGTGAATAGATTGCAAAGCTCTTTGAGAGCTTCTAACAACACTATTTATTTTAGATAATACATCTAAAGACACCAACTGATACTCACCTTACTGGCTTTTCCCAGACTGCTAGAACTTTCTGAAACTTGTCTGAAAGTGATAGCAGGTACTAACAATGTTCACTTGATAAAAGAGAAGTTAAACTACTCTTAAGTGGAGATATTCAGATAAGGGTCCTCTTCTTTACTCATGGCTTATGTATTAGTCTAAAACTACAAGAAATAAAACTAAAGAATAAAGCATACTAAGACCTTGCAAGTATATGACTGCTTCTTCATTTGTAACCCAATATCAATCCAATAATCAATCTTTATTTGTAAGAGCTTATTTCATGCTCTTTGTTTCTATTTCCATGGCTATTTCTCTCTGTTCCTTCAATTGATAGATACTTGCCTTATTCAACTGTCCAAACACATGCAACTCAGTAAAACTCCCTTGTGAATGTCTACAGTTCATAGCTAGTTGTTCACAAGAAGTATTCCTTATCCCTAAAGATCTCTTCTACTTAAGATTTGGCTTAGTTAATAGTTACCACACGACTTTTCAACTGCTGTTTGCTCAAGAGGACCTGAGATATTATTTAGAAGTATAAGGTCTTGTTGTTAATGTCTTTAAAGAGATATTATATGCTCAAAACCTTAGAAGACTACATGTTTTGCAAAAAAGCATTTTCTGGTACAACATTGTCTTACTTTTGCATTAAGTCTTCTCTCAAACTCTGCTATTACTTTCTTCATATTTTCCAAATTCTCTTTCTTCTTCTGTGTCATATTCTTCTATAAATCTCTTTTATTGCACTAAGTACTTTACTACTCCCTATATTTTATTCTTCTACATGTTCTCTATATCACACTACTCAACTGATATTCACAACCTGGTGAATTCTCATTAAAGTCAGCAGTTGTAATTTGACTGCATCAGTAAAAACTACTTCATCAATGATATATGAGCCAACATATTGATCTACTAATTTCTTGAACAGTCTTTCTTTGAATATCAAGTCTTTTGTACTCAGCATTAATTTATCCCCCTTCTTCCATTGTGCAGATTTCTTCTTTCCTTATCTGCCTATTGTTTCATTTCTTCCCAAGTTTCTTCTAATACTGCCCTAGCTTTCTCCTATTTTTTTTTCATTCTTAGCAAACTCTGTTGCCTTTTCTACTTTTTTCTTTCTCCTAATATCTGCCCCCATTCTTAACTCTCTACTGTAATTTGCCATAAATAGAGATATCTTAGCTACTAAATATACTTTATTGTTGACTGCAAATTCTACCTAGTTCTTTTGTCTATAATCTACAAAGAACATAAGATACTATTCCAACTTCTAGTTCATTTATTCTATTTGTCCATCTGTTTGTGGATGGAAAGACACCAACAATTTAGTCTCAATCTCCAATGTTCTATTTAACTCCTTTGTTAATTCTACTACAAACTGTAGTTCCTTATCTAACATTACACTTTCTAGTAATCTGTGCAACTTCTACACATTGTTTCTAAACAACCTTGTTAGTCTTTTTGCTGATATTCCTTCTGTCATTGTTACAAAGTGTGCTATTTTGAACAACCTATTGTAGACTACTAGGATGGCATTCTATAACCATCTATATATTTTCCCATATCCCTTATTACTCCAGGCCACTAATAGTTTCTTGTTATTAACTCTATTATCTTCTATGTTCTTCTATGTCCTGCTACTAGTGTATTGTGATGCAACTAGATTATTATTCTCAGTTCTTTATCCTTTAGTACATATATATTTTCTTCTTTCAATACTAGATCCCCTTCAATCTGCAATTTATCTCCTTAAAATACTTTAACTCCCACCTTTTTTATCTTTTCTACTACTCTAACTACTTCTTTGTCTTTTCTTTTGGCTATTTTTATTTTTTCTAATATATCTACTTCAAGTCCTTTTATTACTACTTCAGCTAAACTACAAATTCATTGTTTTTTAATTAAAGTCTGATTATCATTATCATTCTCTACTTCTACTTTTTAATCCAGCCTTCTACTAAGTCTATTTACTTTTCTTATTTTTGTTTCTGAAACATGTTTCAAAGTGAAATTGAATCTTAACAGATATAATACCTAATATATGTTGTGGCAATCACTTATCACAATGACAAATGATAGCACAAATGAGTAAATCTCAAAGTGGATATGATGTGAGAAGTTCACAAGAGAACTCAACAAGGAGTCTCTGCTAAATTAGAGTCCTATATATACAGAATACACATGGTCTGTGCTATATCCTTATGTCTACCTTATTTCTTACTCCAGATCACCATGTTGTATACATGTGTTCTGATATTATCTTCTAGATCCTTCTACTAGGTTCTAGGCCTATGATGTCACATCATGTGATATGTCATGTGACTGCGATGTCACGTGCCTCTTCATTGTCACTAAAAAGAAAAAGAAAAAGAAATTTAAAAGAAAAGAAATATAAAATCAAGAAAAATAGATAAAAGAAAAAGAAAAATATTAGTGTCCAAAGCATTCCATAACAATATGCTTGTCTTCTGTTCAATTTCTGTGCCTTTATAAAGTATTCCAAATTTTTATAGTCTATCTAAACTTCAAACTTGAACTTGGTACTTTCTTTTTCTTCATCCTAATTCTTTCTAGTCTAATTACTACTTCCAAGAATTCTACTTCTCTTATCTTCTACTTGCACTTTTCTAGTTTTACATATGAATTATTTTTTGCTAATCTCCTTACTACCTCTTCTACTACTTTGTTATGTCTTTTTTCTTCCTCTGTTCCTACTATAATGTTATTAATGGAACTTGCTACTTCTCTGGTATCAATCAAGTTTTATATAATCTTATTTATTATTATTTGAAATATTGTTAAAGAGTTGTAAGTTTAAAGAATATTATAGTTGGTTCAAACAACTCTTCTGGAGTTATAAACACCATCTTCTACTTCTCTCTCTCCTTTATCTATACATTATTATTGTTATAAACTCAAGATCTTAGAGTTAATCAAGATAAAGTATCTCATACTTAGACAAACACAAGAGAACTTAATAGAATTTCTAGTATAAAATGGTCTATATGCTAAGTTACTGGTTCATGTTATAGTACCATTAACCTACTCTAAAGACCATGTATTATCCTTAAGATTAACATATGTTAAATATGCTGTAATAATATTATTTCTTCTAGAAGCTTTTACCATATTCTATTATAACATTATGACAGTGATATATGACATCAAATACTAACCCTAACCCTAAGTCCAAAATAAAATAGAATAAAATAAAATAAAATAAAGTCTATTATTCATGATTTTGACAATTAGATCCTTACTGTAGATCTAATTTAGTAAATACTTTTTTGTGCCTATATTTTCTACTATGTCTAAAATTAAAGGTAAAGAATAATTATTTCTAATGGTCTATTTGTTTAAATATCTATAGTCCTATACCATCTGTTTCTTACTATTCTTCTTTTCTACAAAAAAATACTGGTGCTATTTGAGATAACTTAAAGAGTCTAATATATCCTTTTCTCATTTGTTCTTCAATAAACTTGTGTACCTCTTCTCTCTCTTCTCTTAACAATGGACATACTTTTTTCTTCCTTAGCACAAATATTTTCTCTATTGTATGGTTTTACAACTTGCTTATTAGTATTCTTTCACTTGTCTTCTTTCCAAAGACATAAATTCATTAATGGAGTTGTTCTGGTACTAACTTTTTTGCTTTTTCCTCCAAATTTGCTGCTTTCTTCTTCTTATTCCAAATTTCTGCTACTTTCTTCATTTCTATCATTCTCTTTTTCTCTGTTTTTTCTTCTTTTTTTTCTGTTCCTTCTTTTCTTGTTTTTTCTCCCGTTCTTTCTTTTGTTTTTGTCATCCTAGTTATCTTTGTTTTGGTCTCCACTGCTTTCCACACTCATCTAGACATCTTGTCATCTTTACTTCTTCTATTCTTCAATTGATCTCAGAATTGTGGTGAGCAAGCCATAGCATTCCCAAAATTACACTTTACTTCTACTCTCAAATTACATCTATCTCTATTCTTTTCCTATACCCCTAGTAATAAATATTAACTTCTATTATATGTTCAATAGGTTCCTTTTGTTAAAGAAAATATCTACATTCTTTACATATATAGATCTTTCTTCTTTAACTTAAACCTGTTACAATCAATGCTTTCTGGTTATGGCATGGACTAGGATCAAGGGTAATGACGATATGATTGGCTGTGCTGCAATTGTCTCAGTTTGTACCTTATGTAGTAGGTGCAATAGCCTTGCTTGATCCTCATGTTTTATGACTCACTTTCCTTATATACAACTAATGTATTTCTCATAACTTGATAGTATATATAGCATAGATACTCTACTGTGTTCTTATGCTTTACCACTTGAATCTATACCTCTTCTCATCTCAAGTCTTTGCCTAAGTGCAACCTAAGCTCTATAAGTAAAGGTCATAACAAAATCCCTACTTTCTGGCAAACTCTGAACTTATAACTAAACTTGTCACCCCACTATCCAACAATACTTCCACTGTTACTCCCTCCTATATATAAATTCTCTCAAGCTTCATCTTCACTGTAACTTTCTTTAACATGTTTCTATTGTCTAGATTATAGCAGGATTTATTTTCTATTACTCTAGAAAGTATTGTAAACCTATTGTAATTTCTAAAACCTAATCAAGAACTATCAGATTCCCATTCCCATTTGAATTACTTGAATTGTTCTGACTGTTCCTATATTCAAGCCTCCTTTCTTATCCTATTATTTCTCAATTCCTACAGTTTCTTGCATTATGACCAAATTCTCCACAGTTGTAGTAGTTTCTTCCTCAATCTATGTTCATTGCATATAGGTTGCATCAAGATACCAACCCTGTCTATTGATTTGTGTTTACAATAATTACATTCATTCTCTCTACTTTCTCTATTGGTACAGGCTATATTGATACTTACTGTTGAGGGACCTTTTGCATCTTTGGCCAAACTTGAGACTAAGACAATTATTGCTCTTATGTTTATGCCACTGTAGTCTGCCTTGGTGCTTGAGTTCTGTTTTTCTTTCTTCTTTGTAATCTTTCTTTTTCTCACTTACTCACTTTTCAATGTTTGTCTAAATTTGTTACTCTCTCATACCACTGCTCTATACTTCTGGGAGGCCTTTCTGTCTCTATAATTTTTCTCCTGATTACATTATTTATTCCTTGTTTGAATTCTTCAATTAATGGCCTCTTTGTTGTGGCAACCACTAAACACAAAGTCCAATAGCTACACAAGTGAGTAAAGCTCTCAGTAGGCAATCAAGTGGGGAAAATCACAAGAGAACTCAACAAAGAGTCTCTGCTAAATTAGAGTTCTATATATACAAAGTACACATGGTCTGTGCTATAACCTCATATCCGCCTCAAGGCTACTATGTTGTATATATGTGCCCTAACATCATTTTCCAGATCTTTCTACCATGTTCTAGGCCTATAACATTACACCATGTGACCTGTCATGTGACTACAGTGTCACATGCCTCCTTATCATCCAAAAGAAAAAGAAAATCAATATAAAATCAGAAAAATAGAAGAAAGAAAAAATAAAAATTGTTAGTATTCAAGTATTCCACACTCTCTTCATACCTACTCTTTTTAGCTACTCTTCTAAATTCTTGAACAAACTCCTCCATCATTCTACTTTCTTGTTCTACTTTCTTTAGTTCTGTTACTTTTATCATTTTGTTATCTTCTCTTCTGAATTCTTTTTTCAGATCTAATAGAAATTCTCTTACTATTGCATAGCTCAAATTTCTACTTTCTAAATCTTCCATTACATTTTCTTTCCAAATCTTTGCTGACTCTCTTTACATATACAATAAACACACTGTACCTATTCTTTTACTACTATTACTCTCATTCTTATCCTGATATACAATCTGTATGCTAGTAAAAACTCAGAGATCTTTCCTGCTCTTCTATTGAGTATTTGTAGCTTAGCCACTTCTACATTTGACCTGATGTTGGGTTGGGGAATCTCTGCTACTTCTCCTTATACTTCTGTTACTTTTTCTGCTACCAATAGCAATTGGATTTGTACTTGCAATGCTACAAGCTATTTCTATTGCTATTAGATTATTTGTTGTAATTTATATTAACTTATGTTGAAATAGTAAGGTAGTGAATTGATTAGTATAGATGATAGTGGTGGAGATGTAAAAGATGATATATAAAAAGATAAGATAAAACTGATGCTAGTTTTCCTTTCTGACTCATACTTGGAACTCAACTTAAACTCAGTAAGTACTAGTGGGCTTTTTTCAAGTCCTATCTTACACTATTTATTGATTACCTAATCTACCAACTACTATCCTAATGGAAATGTATATGATTCTGACTTGTTAGATGTGGTTTTGTAATGACCTTAAGCTTGAGCTCAGGTTATAACTAAGGCAAAGACTTTGAGAAAAGACAAGGGAAGATTGAATTGGTAAAGCATAAGAATACAGGAGTGTATCTATGCTATATATATGTAACTAGAGAGTATCCATGAAGAGTCCATGAGGCACTGTACATGAGGATGTATCAAGGAGAAAATGAGGACTAGGTTAGGATATCATGCCTACCACATGAGGCACTGACTGAGACTACTTCGGCGCAGCAGATCGTTGTTGTTATACCCTTTACCTATGTTCATGTTAACTCCAGGAGGCATTGATCATAACAATATCCCTATTTCAGATTTCATGTCCCCATGAAATCAAACCAAAACCTCCAGCTCTCCTACCACATGCGTGGCCACTATCTTTTTACTAGGGCCTATAATGATTTGATCCTTGTTGTCTTTGGCTATGAAGTATGGTTCATGTGGTGGACCTCCTTGGAATATATGGATTTGATATCCATTTCTGGCAGTGTCAGTGTTATGTTTTCTGTTCAAGAATGTTGTTGCCACTTTGTTCCAAAATGTTGGATTTTGCTCTCCTCTAGATCTGAGGGATTGATAGTGTGGTGGTGGTTTGAATAGTCTGGTCTGGGATGGCATTCATATGAATTTCATGTGCTTGAGTAAATGTTCAACCTCGTCCATTATAAAACTCGTACTTGAAGATGATGTTGTCGTGGATACCTCATATGGCTTGATTAATATTACTTCTTTGTCTTCAACCCTTCCTTCTTCTCTTTTCACTTCTTCGTCCATATATAACTCCTGAATTTCTCGAATGTTTGCATCCACATAACTGTTGCCCTTCCCTTTGTATCAGTCAAGTTCGTCTGCCAATCTTCTTTGAACTTGAAATGCTCTGTTGTCCATATCGCTTTGAATTAGATAACGTAGGTCTTCCGTCATCTAGGTGATATTCGTAACATTTGTTGTGTGATTGTTGATACTGGCCATCAAGATAGTTCCTTCCATCTCTGCAACTGTTGTACCAGCTTCTTCTGCTAATTTCTTCATGTCCTTCATTACTCTTTGAATGTTGATCATTGCTTCAATCCCTTTTAACATCTTGTGGTATAGTCTCTCCCAATCTTCTCTTTCTCTCTTCATTATTTGGGCCTAGTCCATGTTGTTTAATTTCCTTGAAACATAGGAGTTGGGAGAGGTGGGTGCTATGATAAAAGTGTTGTTGTTAGTGGTGGGGAAAGACATTGTGTTTCTTGTAGATTGCTTTCGGAATTCGAATGATTTCTTGAGCTATTGAAATGGGATTTTACCCCCCCTCTTTATAGGTTTCGACTTGAATACCTCGTCCAATAGTCTTTTATCGCCTGTTTTGCATGTGGTAACCCTGATTCTGCTATCCATTGATCATGTTCGTCCCCATAGCCCTTCCAATGTACCAAGTATTGCATCCCCTGTCCTTGTGTCCTGTGCTTCCATACTTCTTCCACTTCATATTCTTCTTCCTCATTGATAATCACCAGTGGAGGTGCTGGATTCCTGCATTGTCCTTGGAACTTTGGCTCCACACATCATGTCAGAAGGTCCTCGTTGAACACGTTGTGAATCATCCACCCTTCTGGAAGCTCCAGTTCAAATGCTCCCAATCCAATGTCCTTCGAGATTTTGAACAGCTCATATCTTTTATTATCCAGCTTCTTCGAGGGTCGATTTGAATGGATATTCTTGTTCTCCAACCACACATGGTCTCCTGGCTTCAATCCTTGAGGATTTCTTCTTTTCTTATCAAACTGTTTCTTCATATTCCTTTATGCTTCTTCTATCGCTTTTGTCGCCTGTTCCCAGCTTGTTTGTAATCTACTAAGGAGGTCTTCTACTCATGGGATGTTCTTTCACGAACTCATTCCAATCCTGGGTGTCGTTGTCTTTGTCTAGCTCATCGAGCTTCTTCTGTGTGTATATTCCTGCTACACCTTCCCTGAGGCGAGCTAGGATCGCTGTGATCCTATTGTCCGTTCTGTTGACTCTGTTACTCTTGAGGAATAATCTAATTCCCCTCCACCAGTCTTCAAATTTTGACCAGTTGCTATCGAACCACCCTGGGTCCAGTACCATGTTCTTTGGCAATCTTGCCTGGATGTTCTCGCTGACTGCTGTAGCCGTTGTTGCTTGTGCTACCGACATCTCTGTGTCTGTCTGTTTGTATTTGCTCGTTGATCTGCAAGGATCCCAATCATTCTGATAACGCCTCTATATTGTTTGTTCTTCTTGAACTCGTTTTGTCTTCCTGACAGGTAACGCTGTCCCATTTCCTTTGTTTCGCTTCTCGACAGATAACGCTGTCTCGTTACACCTCTCTTGCAAGGTGAGCTCGTCGACACTTTACTAAATGTAACGACCTTAAGCTTGAGCTCAGGTTACAACTAAGGCAAAGACTTTGAGAAAGGATAAGGGAGGATTGAATTGGTAAAGCGTAAGGATACAGGAGTGTATCTACGCTATATATATGTAACTAGAGAGTATCCATGAAGAGTCCATGAGGCACTGTACATGAGGATGTATCAAGGAGAAAATGAGGACTAGGTTAGGATATCATGCTTACCACATGAGGCACTGACTGAGACTACTTTGGCGTAGCCGATCGTTGTCGTCATACCCTTTACCCATGTCTATGTTGACTCCAGGAGGCATCAATCATAACAGGTTTGCACTTAAAGGTAAAAGTCTGCAGAGTTGGCTTTGATATGCACAAAGTGTAGAAACTTCATGTAATAAGCTTGGTGATGTGGATTTGTCAGAATGACCTTGGCCTCAACTTATGTGTTGTGCCTCCTACAAGCCACATAGTCATAATTTCAGAGATTGGCCTTGTAAGGAGTTATAAGGAGAAAAGTAAAGTACATTGTCATTGACACTGGAGATTTAGTGTTAACTTTAGTCAATTATCAGGCTAGCTATTACAAAGGGGTTACTAGCCTTAAATATATAAAATAACAAAAGAAGTAACTAAAACAGATCTCCAAGTGAGTGTTTCATTAGTGAAACACTACATAGGAGTTCAGATTTGGAGAGGGAAAAACTCCACATAAAGTCTGAGTAAATTTGCAGAGTTTGAAGGAGATAATTAGGCAATGGATACAGATGAATATGACTGTGGATTTGACTCAAATAAAGCAAAATAACTATGGACTTTTGGTGGAATTAAGTCCATTATAAAGTACTAAACTACTGACAGAGTTTTGGGCACAAATAAGGCCAAATAACTGCAGAGATTTGATGTTGTATTAAAGTCAAACATGTTTTGGACATGTTTCAGAGTTTGGGATATGACATGACTTAAGAAAGTTGTTCTACTCTAGACAGATTTTAAAGAATGCCTACTATTCTCCTACATGTACAGATCACAAGAGAATACTGCAGGACAGAGCTTCTGCTGCAAAAAACTAACTATCACATCTATACAAGATTATATGTCTATAAATCATTAGTAGGCTTTAATACAATATAAATGGCTACACTTTCTTTACCTAACTAGTACATTTCTTAAACCTAAGATTTAGCTATTCTATAGAATTTCTAGTATAAAACTGTCTACCTTATATATGCTACAATAAACCTAGCCTACCTTAAAGATTATGTGTTTTTCTTGAGATTAACATATGTAGTACATACTATGTTATTTGTTCTAGAATTTTATATAATATTTTATATGATATATGATTGTATAACCATAACTTGTGACCAATGTGTAACAATATGTCACATTGTGTGACAATTTGTGACAATCACATGTAATGTGATGCTAACCCCTAATTCTAAGTTTATAAAATAAAAACAAAAAGCAAAGAAATAAGAAATAAGAGAGAAAAAAGAAAAAAGTTAAGTCTACCATCTTCAACTCTGACAGGGTAGGGTTTTTGCCAAGATATGATCCATATGTGATAAAGGTGGACCATGGTAGGAATTGCTATAGTTGTGAAGTATTTAGCAAGGAATTGTAGAAATTAGAGAATCATAGAATGAGGAAAATATAGAGATAATTAGAACACTAGTAATTTAAATAGGAAGGAGTAGTTCTTGATTAGGTTTTAACTACAATATGTTTATAATGCTCTTTAGAGTAATAGACAATGAATTTTGCTGTAATTTAGACAATGGAAACATGCTAAGAGAAGTAACAGTGAAGACTAGGTTGGAAAAAATTGATATATAAAAGAGATTGATAGTAGAGGCATTGTTAGATAGTAGTATGATAGGATTGGTAATAAGTTTGGAATTTGCCAAGAAACAGAAGTTTAAGCTGATAAAATAGAAATACCTATATATATAAGAGATGCAGACAATTCCTTTAACAAGGAGGGACTTATTGAGCATATGATAGAAGTGAATGTTTATTATCAGGAATATAGGAAAAGAATGAAGATAAATGTGATTAGTGTATAGAAATAGAGTGTGATTTTAGGAATGTTATAGCTAGCTTACTACAATCCTAATTGATTGGAGAACAGGAGAAGTAAAAATGATGAGATGTCTAGAGAAATGTGAAAAAAAGTAAGAATATAAGCACAGGGGAATTTAGAATGGCAGAAATAGAAGGAAGAAGATAAGAAAGAAGAGAAAGGAAGGAAGTGAGAAAAGAAGGAGTAAAAGAAGAAAGAAAATAAGAAGAAAAAACCAAAGAAAGAAAGAATAATGAAAGTAAAAAGAGTAGCAAAGGAATAAAAATTTTGGGATAAAGAGAAAGAAGTAGCCAAGTCTGAAGAAAAGACTAAGAAATTAGTTCCTATTAGATAAGAAACATGTCTGGAAGAAGAAACTATTGATGGGAAAATTTGTAAAAGATGTTAGAAAAGTGTGGGAACATTATCTGACACATGTGGATGTGATTTCAGGATGACCTTAACTTTAACAGATGAACTGTATCTCTATACATTATAACAGTCATATTTTAGAAGGAAGTTATAATAGAAAGAGAATTATTTTGGAAGTCAAACTTCCAAGCATGCACACTGAGAATAGTGCACTATACTAGGTGATTTTTAAGCTAAGAAATTACAGAGTATTTACATATCTTAAATACTAGTACTAAGTCAATTACTTTGAATATACTCAAGTTCTCAGAAATTGAGGTCCAGAGTTCCATAGAGGCTATAAGAAGCTATGTAATTAGTAATGAAGTGATATGATATAAAATGAAACTAGGTTTATTCATACCAGAAGTAATATATAAACCAAAAGAAAGATATCTACTTTTGCAAATGTTTTGAGCAGAGTAGAGCTTAGATAATCATTATTTATGATGGAGTTGGATGTGCTAAATGTGCTTAGATGATATATAACAGTTTCTCAGAGGTTCTACAAGTAGATTCATATCTTTAGAAAGAAAGCAAGTGAGAGAATACTAATGAAAAAGATGTGAAATTATGTAATTGAGGTAAAGGAAGGATTTGTACTGAGAAAAGAGAAGATGTATCCATTATCAAGAGGAAAGAGAAGAGAGGTGTGTGAGTTTATTAAAACATTATTATACTTCTATAATAGATCTGATTTAGTAGATACTTTTGTTGTGCTAATAATTTCTTACAATGTCCAAAATCAAAGGTAAAGGATAATTATTTTTAGTAGTCCATTTGTTTAAATAGTTCTGTACTATATATTTCTTATCATTCTTCTTTTCTATAAAAAATACAGATATTATTTAAGGTGACTTTAATATCCTGATATGCCCTTTTCTCAATTATTCTTTAATAAAGGAGAGGAATAAGTAGAAGGCAGTATTCATGACTCTGAAAGATTTAAACCTACAGTTATATTGTTTGAAATGACCAACTTTCCAGCAACTTTCCAAATAATAATGAATGAAATCCTACTGAACTTAATTAACACAAGGGAAGTAGTAAGTTTCATTGATAATGTAATTGTGGGAATAGTAGAGAAAGAAGGATATAACAAGATAGTAGAGGAAGTAGTGAAAAGATTGGCAGAAAATTACAAGTGAAAAGTAAGAAAAGTAGGATTTTTGGGAGTAGTGACTGGACCCAAGAAAATTAAGATGGAAAAGGAAGAGGTAAAAGAAGTATTGAATTGGCTACCCCCTAAAAGAGTCATGAATATAAAGAAGCTTCTACAATTGGCAAACTATTATTGATGATTCATAAAGGACTTTGCATCTATAGCTAGACTATTACATGACTTAGTAAAAAAAGGATTAAAAGTGGAACTGAATGGAGAAGCAGAAGAAAACATTTAAAGAGCTAAAATAAAGATTTACAAAAGAACTAGTATTAGTAGCATTAGATTTAGATAAAAAATAAGAATGAAAGTTGATGTATTAGATTATACAATAAAAGAGGTTTTATTTATGGAGTGTAAAGACAGATGTTAGCAGTAATAAGGGGATTGAAAAACTAAAGGCATTTATTAAAGGGTACAGAATTCAAGTTCAAGGTTTGGACAAACCACAAAAACTTAGAATATTTTATAAAAGTGCAGAAATTGAATTGTAGGCATATAAGATGGACTTTTTATTTGTTAAGATTTGATTTCACCTTGAAACATGTGCTAAGAACAAAAATGGGAAAAGCAAATAGACTTAGTAAGAGATTAGACTAGGAAATAAGAGTAGAAAAAGATAATGAGAATAAAAGATTGATTAAATAAAAATGGATTTGTAGTTTAGAAAAAGTAGTAATAGAAGGGCCTGAAGTAGATATACTAGAAAAAAATAAAAATAGCTAGGAGAAAGGACAAAAAAGTAGTTAAAGTAGTAGAAAAAATGAAAAAGGTAGGAGTTAAAGTATTGAAAGGTAATGAATGGCAGGTGAAAGGAGATTTGATATTGAAGAAGAGAAAAGTATATATACCAAAGGATGAGAATTTAAGGGTAGAGATAATCTGGTTACACCATAATATACTGGCAATAGAACATGGAAGAAGATAAAAAACAATAGAGTTGGTGATGAGAAATTACTAGTGGCCAGGAGTAACAAAAGATATAGGAAAATATATAGATAGATATGATACATATCAGAAAATAAAGAATAGGACAAAGATACCAGCAGGAAAGTTGATGGTAAATGAAATATCAGAAAAGCCATGAATACACTTGATAGTAGATTTTATTACAAAATTACTATTAGTAGTAGGAAAAGATATGATCTTAGTGGTATGTGATAGATTGTCCAGGATGTAGCAACAATGGAAGGAACATTAGCAGAGGGTTTAGCACAGTTGTTCAAGAATAATGTATAGAAGTTGCATAGACTACTGGAAAGTGTAATATCAGATAGGAGACCACAGTTTGTAGTGAAGTTGAATAAGAAGCTGAATAGAATGTTGGATATTAATACAAAGTTGTCAACATTATTTCATATTTCATCTATAAACAGATGGCTAGACTGAGTAAATAAATCAAGGACTAGAATAATACTTATAGTTTCTCATTAATCATTAGGCAAAAGAATTGACCAGAGTGATTAGCAATAGCAAAGTTTGTAGTAAACAATAAGATACATTCAACAACTAAAATATCTCTGTTTATAGTGAATAATGATTGTTATGGTCTAAAGCTCAAAGTGTTAAGCAATAGAACAACTCTTGTATTGAGTAACACAAGAGAACTCGATAGAGTTCCTAGTACAGAGTAGTCTACCTTATATACTAGTACCCATGGTCCGTGCTAACTACTGTGCACCCTACCCTAAATGACCATGAGTATAACATGAGGCCAGCATGTGGTGTCCATGCTGTATGGCGTCACTTTCTTCCAGAACCTTCTACTTCCTTCTCTTATATCCCATGACCAGTCTTGTGACTACGCCATCAAGTTGTGACTGATGTGACAGCGTGACTGATAACCCCTAACCCGAGTTGTTCTAAAAATAGAAAAATAAAAGAAAAGAAAAGGAAAAGAAAAATAGAATAAGAAATAAAAATAAAAATTAAGTCCATTGTCAGCGATCTTGACAATGATAGAGAATTGAGGATAAGAGCAGATATTAGAAAGAAAGGAAAAGTAATGAAAGTAATGAAGTTTGTAGAAAAAATAATATAAAAGAAGGCTGAAGTAGCATTGAGAAAAGCTCAGAAGGAAATAAAGAAGCAAGTAGATAGGATAAGAAAAGAAGTTAAGGAGTGGAAAAAGAGAGACAAGGTCATATTGAGTACAAAAGATCTAGTATTTGAAGAAAGACTAGCAAAAAAGCTAGTAGATCAATATATTGGCCTATATATCATTGATAAGATAGTTTTCACCAATGCAATCAAACTGTGATTGCTAACTTTAGTTCAGGATTCATCTAGTTGTAAATGTGATTTGAGTAGTATAGTATAGAGAATAAGTAAGAAAGTAAAAAAGAGAAAAAGTAAAACCAGTAGAGATAGATAGGATCAAGGAGTGGGAGGTAGAAAAAATCTTAAATAAGAGAAGAATAAGAGGAGTAATGAAGAACCTGGTGTAATAAAAGAAGTTCATAGCAAAAAACAATACTTAAGAAAAAGAAAAGGATTTAGAGAATATAAGAAAGGCTATAATAAATTTGAGGGGAGATGAGCACAGAAGTAAAATCATATAAGAAGTTGAATAGGGTAGAAAAAAAGAACTTTAGAAGAGAGAAGTTACCAGAGAAATATATAACAAAAATATTATATGGGTGGGATGATAAAAAATTTGAGAAAGAAAATATGAGAAAGTTAGAAAAAAACTGGTAGAAATAAAAGTCAGTTTCTTTAGAGAAGAAATCTTGAAAGAGAGTAATGTCAAAGTTAAAGACAGTAAACTTTATTTATTTCATTTCATTTCTCATTTTTATTTATTTTCTATTTATTTTCTTATTTTTGGACTTAGGGTTAGGAGTTAGCATAAAAGAATATGAAAGATTCTAAAAGAATAATATTATACTTGTTAGGTGTAGTTTATACTAGGAGGCAAAAGTCCACAGGGTTGGCTTGAGGATATATAAAGTATATATGATGAGCTCAGTGATGCAGACTTATCAAAACAATCTTGGCTTTAATTTATGTACTATACTGTCTATCTGCTATATAGTTGCAACTTTAGATAAGTGAATAAAGTCTGAGATAGAAGTAAGTACTGATATTAGTGTGTTACTGTTGAATACTAGAGATTGAGTTCAATAGAAGTTATCTTTTGTTAATTCTCAGACTAGTGAATTACAATATAACTACTAGTCTTATATATAAGTTGGATATATATAAGATGTTAGATATTTTAGTACATAGCCCTAAAGAGTCAGATAGTGGAACTCTGCTATGGAAGATCAAGTTCAATAGAAGTATTCCTGTCATAGAAGACTGAATATCCAAGTTGTTGTATCATTATTGTAAAGATATATTGTAGGAAAGGTAACTATTGTGGAAAATGAACTTATATTGAATTTTGTTATAATGACATCATTGCTACAGAAACATATCTTCAGAATGGGTAGACTTGATATGACAATACTATATATTAATGGTATATAATATATGGCTTTTAGAGTAGGCTAAAACTTATGTAGTATAGACCATAGAGTTAGTAGTTCCTTTATATTTATTCTCTCTTTTAACAGATTGCTATATCTTGAAGCAAGTAGTACTAGCCTAAATTTAGTGTTCTAAAAATCAGTCATTCAAATATACTATAAAGCTTAAGAATTAAGTCAATGAAAATTTACTACTCTATCTAGTATAAATATTAGAGTTGAAAATAGTAAACTTTATTTTCTTTTCTCATTTTCATTTTATTTTCTATTTATTTTCTTATTTTTTAGACTTAAAGTCAGAGGTTAGCATAATATCATACACCATGACAAAATATGTTATGCATAAAGTTACATATATCTTAGTTACAAGTCATGGTCATATAATCATATAATACATAGAAAGATGTAAAAGATTCTAGAAGGATAATATTATACCACATGTTAATAGCATATAATATATATATAGTCTTTAAGATAGGCTAAAACACATGTAGCATAGATAACTAGTTTAGCATATATAAGGTAGATACATTATACTAGGAACTCTATTGAGTTTTCTTGTATTAATTCTAATACAAGATTTCTTTCCTGACTTTACTTTATAAGTCTTAAATTATAATAGTAAATATGTTATGACTTAAGTTCAAAGTATTAGAACAAAAGCATAACTTGTATATTGAGTACATAAGAGAACTTGATGGAGTTTCTAATACAAGATAGCCTACTTTATATACTTTAGTTCATTAGTCTGTATATATACTAATCTACTCTCAAATACTAAATAAGTCCTTCTAGAAGATTCTATAATGTTCTATTATGTTACATGATTGTGACATTTGTGATAGTCATACCACATTCTTGAGCTAAGTCCATATACCAAAATAAGAGAGAAACTAAACTATAAAATAAAAGTAAGATAAAGAGAAACTGAGAAATAATCAAGTTCACTTGGATAAATTCTGATATCATCTCTCTTCAAGATTTTTCCTCTATAAAACTATGCTTCCACTTTTACTGATTCCTCTCCAACTTCTTTGAGTATTCTTTCTTAAGCTTTCTATTATTTTATTTATATAGCATCTTTGATATATATTTTTCTAGAAACTTCTCTTATTCAAAGTTTTTTTCTTTATATTCTCTAATGTTAAGACTTAAGTCTTAGAGTAAGATCAAAAGAACAATCTTGAATTGGATAATCATAAATACCATTAACCTACTCTAAAGAGCTATACATTATCCTTAAGATCAACATATATTAAACATGTTGTATAATATTATTTTCTTTTAGGACTTTTTACTATTTTATATTATGATATATGATTGTGTGACAGTAGCTGATGTGTGACACTGAGTCATGCTAAATGTGACAATTTATAACAGTAACATATAATATCATACTAAACTCTAACTCTAAGCCCCAAACAAAATAAAATAGAAAAGAAAATAGAAGATGAGAAAAAGAAACAAAATGGAGTCTACTATTTGCAACTCTGACATCACTTTCCCTTCAAGGTTTCTCCTCTAGAAAAACTGACTTTTATCTTTGCTAGTTTATCTCCAACTTCTTTAAATATCCACTCTTGAACTTTTCATCATCCTATCTAGACAGAATCTTTATCATATACTTCTCTGGTAATTTACTTCTCCTGAGCTCCTTCCTATTTAAATTTAACTTTACTTTCCACATCTTTTCTATCCCCTTCTGTTGCCTTACTTTCACACTTATCCTTTCTTCAAACTTATTTACCAACTCTTTCACATTTTCTAAATCCTCTTCTTTTTCCTATGTATTATTTTCTAACCTCTTCCAGTGCATCAAATACTTTATTATTGCTCTTACTTTTCTTTTGTTCAAGATTTTCTCTACTTCTCATTCCTCTACTCCATCAACTTTTACTGGTTTTGATTTCTTCACTCTTTGTCTCTTTACTAGTTCCCTATACCTTACAATCCTACTGATATTTATCACTGGATGTATCTTTATAGAGACTGGTAGTTTTAACTTCACTATATTACTTGATACTACTTATTCTATCACATAAGGCCCTATATTATTCCATTGACTTTTTTACTGGTCTTTTTCTAAATACCAAATCTTTTGTGTTTAACATTACTTTATCTCGTTTTTTCAATTCTTCTACTTCCCTTTGTCCCCTATTTGCTTGCCTCTTTATTTCTTTCTATGCTTTTCTCAATGCTACTTCTGCTTCTTCTTATATCTTCTTCATTCTTTTCACAAACTCCATCACTTTCTCTACCTTTCATTTTCTTCTAATATTTGCTCCCATCCTTAATTCTCTTCTATAATTTGCCATGAAATGTGATACCTTTGTTACTGAATGAATCTTGTTATTTACTACAAATTCTGCTACTACTAATCACTCTAACCAAATCCTCTGTTTATACTCTGTAAAGAACCTCAAGTACTGTTCCAACTCTTGGTTCATTCATTCCACCTGCCTATTAATTTGTGGGTGGAATGCTGTTGATAACTTCATTACAATTCCTAACATCTTATTCAACTCTCTTATTAAATCTGCTGTAAACTGAGGTCTCTTATCACTAATCACACTCTCTGGTAATTCATGTAACTTCTACACATTATCTCTGAACAATCTTGCTAATCCTTTCTCTAATATTCCTTCTATTATTGCCACAAAATGTGCCATTTTCAACAACTGATCACATACTACTAAGATTGCATCTTTTCTTGCCATCAATAGTAACTTAGTGATAAAATCAATATTCTTAATAATATCTGAAATAAGTAGTAATGGATAGTTATTCTTCACTGTTTACTTATTAAGGTACCAATAGTCTTATACTATTCTCTTTTCTACAAAGAATGCCAACATAGTCTGTGGTGACTTTAATAGTTGAATATACCTCTTTATTAGGAACAGACCAGCCACTGAACCAGTTATGCTAAAAGTGTGCAATGTTAAGCTTAGCTTTGATATCTGGCTAGTACTATATATATACTTCATACTGTACTCCTGACACTCTTCCTTGTTTGCTCCCTAATAAACTCTCTTACTTCCTTTCTCTCTTCTCTGGACAAGAGATAAACTTTCTCTTTCCTTAGTACAAACACCTCCTTCAAGTTTATTGTATAATTTTACATCTTCCTTGTCAGAATTCTTTTACTGGCTTTTTTTCCAAACATCTTAATCTATTTATGAAATCACCCTAGTATTAACTTTTTTGCTTCTTTCTCTGATCTTGCTGTCTCTTCCTCCTTATCCCGAATCTTCTACTCTTTTGCCATCTTCTTCACATTGATTATCTTACTTCCTTTTGATTTTTTTTACTTTTACTTTATTCTTTCTTCTTTTCTTCTTATTTCTCTCTCTTTTTCTTTTTCTTTTTCTCTTTGCTACCTCAGTTTTTTCTATTTTGGCTCTTACTGTTTTTCATATTCTTCTAAATATCTTGTCATTTTTACTTCTCCTATCTTATAGTCAATTTCAGAATTATAGAAAGCTAGTTATAGAATTCCCAAGATTACACTTTACTTCTGTCTACCAATTACATCTACCTCTGTCCTCTTTATATGTTTCTGATAATAAATATTTACCTCCATAGTATTTTCTATCAGCCCTTCCTTATTGAACATATTCTTCACATAAATAGGCCTTTCAATCTTCTTTAATTTAAATCCCTAATTTCTTGCAAACTTCAAACTTATTACCAATCCAGTTGCTTCACTATCCAACAATGCTTCTACTGTAATTCTCTCCTATATATCTATTCTTTTTAACCCTATCTTTACTGTCACTTTCCTCAATACTTCACTCTCTCTCCTAGTCTTCCTTATTTCTACTGCTTTTTTCTTTTTCTTTCCTTCTCTCAAAATTATCCTTTTATATTTTCCTACTTCTTTCCCACTTTACTCATCAATTTACTCCTTAAAACTTCAAACTTGTTTGAAGATCATGATATTACAACCTCCCTTTGCTTCTTTGTCCTACAATTTCTTACCATATGTTCCTGTCTTCCACAACCAAAACACTTTCTCTCTTGCCTTACTCTTTCTCTGTTTTCTTGCCTCTTTCTCTCCCACTCTTCTTGTCTCCTTTGCTTCTTGTCTGTTCATCTCTCTTCTCTTATTCTCATTTTCTCAATTTTCCTCTACTCTTTCTCAATTCTCTTTGCTTTTTTCTTCTTTTTCTTCTCTTCTCTTCTACTCTCTCTATAACTTCTATTCAACCTTGTCACTCTCTCATACCACTTCTCAATGCTCCTGGACTGGCATTCTGACTCCATGAGTCTTCACCAGATTTCTATATTCATTTCTCTCTTAAACTCTTCCACTAATAGTTTCCCTACATAGCCACTTTCTCTTGTTGTCTATCTGAACTCCTGTATGTATTCCTCCATCATTCTACTTCCTTGGTATATCTCCTTTGATTCTGCTGCCTTCTTTGACTCATCATCTTTTCTTCTAAACTTCTTCTTTATTTCATCCAAAAAGTCTCCTATGATTTTGAACTCCAATACTCCAGCTTTCAAATCTTTTATTATGTTTTATTTCCAAATATCTACTGCTCCTCCTTGCATATATGCTAACACCCACTGCACTTATTCTTCTACTGTTGTTTCTCTCATTCTCATTTTCAAATTTAACTTGTATGCTATCACAAACTCTGATACTTTCCCTGAATTTCTATTGAATGTTTGTAGCATAGACACTTCTACATTGGATCCAGTGTTAGGTCTAAAGACTGCTCCTGCCTCTTCTCCTTTTATTGCAATTAAATTTTGGAGCTGTATTTGTATTATGACAATTTGCTTTTAATAATATTTGAATGATTTCTTCAAATTGTGTAAAGGTAAATTTATTGATATAGGAGAAAGACTAGTATTAGCCCTTCTCTTAAACTTGAATTCTTCTTCAAACATCTTTATAAATACTAGTGGACCCTTTTTTTGTCCCATCTCACACCATCTACTGACTACTCATTCTACTGCCTTACTGACTACTGTCCTAATCAAACTGTTGTATTAATACCTCTAAGAAGAGAATTCCTAATCTAAGCACTTCTTAATGAACAATACTACTGCTCTGTATGAAAAGGTTATAAGAAAACCTATAGCACAAGTCTTTTATATAAAAAATACAGGTACTCTATTCAACACCACCCACTTAAATAATGAGGTATATCTAACTAGTAGCCTGAGTTTAGTTACTGATTTCTACAATTGCCTATACTAAACAACTAGCTCCTCTTTATATCTGGGGTCTAGCTTCTAATCCAAGAGTGATTAACAATCATGTTGACTGTTGGTGAAGAATGACAAGAGAGTAAAAGAGTAGAGGAAATCTAGTGTTGAGCAGTTTCAAAATAGCTATTAAGTTGTAATATTAAGACTTAAACCCTAGAGTAAGAATGAAAGAATAATCTTAGATTGAATAATTATATAAGAACTGGATGGAGTTTCTAGTACAAACTTATTTATCTTATATATACTAAGCTATTGGTCTGTACTACTATACCATTAACCTACCCTAAAGACTATATGTTATCTATAGAATTAGACATGTTGTAGTAATATTATTCCTTCTGAGACCTTCTACTGTTTTCTATCATGTAATATTGTAAATGTAATAGTATCATATATACAACTTGTCACTGTGTCATGTAATATTATACTAAACCCTAATCCTAAGTCCCAAATAAAATAAAATGGAAAATAAAATTGAAATAAAATGAAATAAAATAGAGTCTACTGTTCACAACTCTGACATCTAAGTATATCTTTTTCTTCTAAATATTATGCTCTGTTATAAATGTTATAATTCAAAACTTATTAACTAGTCAAGAAAAGAATCTTATATTAGTATTAATATAAAAAAACTCAATAGAGTTTCTTGTACAGAGTGTCTATCTTATATATGCTAGCTAATAGTCTGTGTGAGACTATTACCAACCTACTTTTATATCCTTTCATATGTCATATGATCATATGACTGTGATTATAACATAAAACACCTTATTACATACTATAACAGTTGTGATAGTCATGTATTATACTATAATTCTAACTCTAAGCTTCAAATAAGAAAATAAAAATAAAAAATAAAAATGAGAAAGGAAAGAAAAGTAAAATAAATAGAGTCCACTATCTTCAATTCTGACAATGAAACCCTTTCATCTTACCAAGTACTTTACACATTCCTTTCTCTTGTTGAGAATTTTCTTAACTTCTCACTCTATTTCTTCATCTATCTCTACTAGCTTTGGTTTCTTTATTTTTTGCTTCTTTACTGGTTTTTTATACTTTACTATTTAATTAATATTCACTACTAGGTAGATTATTATCAAGGCCAGCAGCTGTAGCCAACATTAGTTTGTTTCCTTCACTTTCTCTATAGTTTATAGTCTGATATATTGTTCTATCAGCTTTTTAGCTGGCATTTTCTTGAATACTAAGTCCTTTATACTCAGCATTACTTTGTTATCCTTCTTTCACTTTTTTGTCTCTTTTCTTCCTTTGTCTGCATATTTTTTCTTGTATTTTTCTTAATACCACTTCTACTTTTTCTTATACTTTTTCATTCTTTTTACAAACTCTAATGCCTTCTCTACTTTTCTTTTCTTTTTGATATCTGCTTCTATTCTGAATTCTCCTCCATAGTTTTCCATAAAAGGTGAGATCTCAGTTACTATATAGACTTTACTATTGACTATGAATTCTACTATAGTAAGCCATTCAGACTAGTCTTTTTGCCTATGGTCTACAAAAAACCTCAGACATTGCTCCAACTCTGGTTTATCTGTTATATCTGTCTATCTATTTGAAAGTAAAATACTGT
>JAJOHK020000526.1:0-24078 GCA_022457215.2 Leucocoprinus gongylophorus | reverse complement strand
ACAAACCTCAGGCACAGTATCATAGGCTCCACCTGAACTCATGAATTGACAGGAACTCAAGTAATGGCGGTGACGACATACCAGTATGTCCACTAACGCCTCTCGCAGCGCCTGTCGCTGTGAATAAGACGATGACATCTCGCAAGAGCTGGATATTAGCCAATAGTATGGATCTCTCATCGGGGGAAAGCTGAGGGTTGCGAGGGTCGAGAGAAAGCCTCAAGTCGGCGTTGAAGATATCAGCACGTCGAACAATTTATGCCATATACTTACTTCTTGAATTGGCTGAGATCGATAGGAAATGCAGTAGGCATTGGCGGTTAAGAGGGTAGCGATGTGATCATAATGATCAATACATTAATGTCTCCGATCACTCCCAGGCCATATATTGATAATCCCTTGCTAAGTATGACCAGGTCAAGAGAATGGTATTTAACTGTTTTCGATTTGAAGATAATAGTAAATGTTCAGTCCATCAATTCACCGACTAGAGGGTCAAGCTCTGTCGGATGGCTTTGCTTAGCCCTTGCTGAAGTGTTGACCTGGGACATTATCTCAAGATCCCAAGAGAGATTGATGTCAGTTTCAAACAAGCACCAGGTAAAAACTCAAACGACCGATCGACGACCGATCGACCTGGATGACTTCCAAACCACCTCAGTGTATGCCCCTTCGGCTCCTTGACCGTCACCACATACATACACATCTACCATAACCCATCAGTGCTAGGATCTCTCAACCCGGTGTTTGGATATTATTCACCACGCTCAAACTAAAGAAAACTAATACTACTACAATATTCTATTTATATATGAATGATCCATGATCTGTTTACAAAGCTGAGTACAATCAAGACATGAGGATTGAAATCATAATAATGAGCATACTATCGTTTTGGATTGCATCTTAGAAAGAGCTACAGAGAGCCGAAAATGATGCTTAGTTAGTTAAGAATTGTCCACACTGTACACTGCTGCTAGGGCTTTCTTCCAACATCATGCTAGAAAGAAGACTGTTATGATTCGGTGCATGAGCCAGTGTAAGGTGCAAGTGAGTTCCCTTGGACAAAGGCACGGATCATGTGAGACCACGTGAGACCATATCTAATACCCATAGTGCAACTCACTCCTTAAACTAAGCCTTAGTCTGGTTGATAATTTTGTTTTTCCAAACATTGGTCCATGGGGTTTTGTAACATAAGACTAAAGTTTCCAATTCATGTTGACACAGTACATGTCCTTACTCAAACCCCAAACCTGTTGTGGTAATCACTAACCTAAACAGTCAATGGGTCACTAAGTAGTCTTATTGTTGGAAGGAACAGAGTGCACAGCAGCATGGTGCAGTGTGGACAACTGGCAACCACTTACCTGTGGTGTATACTTCTATGGGGAGCTAAGATAGAGCAACAAAGAGAGATAAGTTGTATTGTCAGAGGTGAATGTGACTACATAAAATTTTTCTATTAACTACCTAATTAGGACTATGTGCTTACTAAGTGAAGTGCTTCACAACACTCCCCCTTGCTTAAGGCTTCAGCTGTTAAGTGATAGAAGTACAAGTAGGTGAGCTCAGAGTATCTCCAAGCCAAGAAATGGGCAAAAATGACTGAATAGGACTTGGCCAAGGTTTTTAGTCAAAATATCAGTAGGGTTCTCTTGCCCATCAATGTGATATGGTTTAACTTGTTCATCCTCAATTAGATTTCTTATGTAGTGATAGAAAATATCAATGTGTTTGGAATACTTTTCTTATATAGGATTAGATTCCCAGAAAAGTGAGCCAAGATTATCACTATAAATATGAGAAGTTGGAATATTAAAACTGACCTTATTGAGAAAGCTTCTTGTCCAGACAAGCTGATGGCCACAATCAGAGAGAGTTATATATTCAGCCTTAGTTAAAGACAAGACTACTGTCTTTTGCTGGCAGCTTATCCAGAATGTTACTTCTCAAGCCATTAGAGTAAAGTAGCCAGTCACAAATTTATGTAATTCTGAATCTTGTATCCAATCTGTGTTATAAGACAAAAGTGTGGACAGACTTTGGTAGGGTTAGGGTTAAGTTATAGACAGTAGTTATATTATTAGTCTACAATGAGAGAGAGAGGGCACATGACATGATGTCACAGGCCTGGTGCAGTCTAGAGCAGTCTGG
Source organism: Leucocoprinus gongylophorus (assembly GCA_022457215.2). Classification (NCBI taxonomy): domain Eukaryota; kingdom Fungi; phylum Basidiomycota; class Agaricomycetes; order Agaricales; family Agaricaceae; genus Leucocoprinus; species Leucocoprinus gongylophorus. The sequence goes on along the minus strand of JAJOHK020000526.1, from coordinate 21,921 downwards.
AAGAACTTAGGTGTTATGGCAACCATTAGACACAAAGTCCAATAGCTACACAAGTGAGTAAAGCTCTCAGTAGGCAATCAAGTGGGGAAAATGACAAGAGAACTCAACAAGGAGTCTCTGCTAAATTAGAGTCCTATATATACAAAGTACACATAGTCCATGCTACAACCTCATGTCTGCCTCATTTTCTACTCAAGGCCACCATGTTATATACATGTGCCCTGACATCATCTTCCAGATTCTTCCACTATGTTTTAGGCCTACGACGTCACATCATGTGACCTGTCATGTGACTGTAGTGTCATGTACCTCTTCACTGTCCAAAAGAAAAAGAAAAGAAAAAGAAAATCAATATAAAATCAGAAAAATAAAAGAAAAGAAAAATAAAAATTGTTAGTATTCAAGTATCCTATAATATTAGGGTCTAGAAGGATTGGGAAGAGTCTAGGATTAGGATGACATCAAGGAACATAGGTTCCTTATGGTATACACATAGTGCATGCATATATGATGGAGATTAAAAAGTATGATGTCAGGACACATGGTCATAGTATGGTAGTCTTGAGGAAGACGCATGGAAGATGAGTAATGGACATGAGGACAGGGCATAGACATTAGGGTAAGATGATGCACAGTTGTAGCATAGACTATGGATACTTATATAAATAGTCGGTAGAATACTGTTGTAGTTCCCTGTTGAGTTCTCTTGTGAATACACAACTCGTGTTCCCCACTAGATATCCCTACTGAGAGATTTACTTGTAGTGCTGCTATTGGACTTTGTGTCTAGTGGTTGCCACAACAATCTGAGTCAGAGTGAGCTATAATAAACTATCTGATACTTGTAAAATTGGGCAAATACCTACAGAAGTACAACTCTGCTTGATAATACTTATTTAAGAAATTTGCTATCTGTTGAGTAAGTTTGACTATAGCAAATCCTATGTCAGAACATGAGCTAATCATCAGATACATTAGAGATCCAACTATTTGCTAGTACTTTTGATGAAAATTGGAATCATACTGTTTATTATTAAGTTTAAATGTACAGCCCAATGGGAGTGGAGTACTTGTTAGGTTGGTTATTACATTAAATCATGCTAGAACTTTGTTCAAGTACTCAGACTGGTCTACAAAGATCTTTTGATGCTTGCAGTTATAATTTATGCATATTCCAAGAAACTCTTTAGTTTTTTCAAGGTTATGGCATTCCCATTTCATTATAAATTTTTACTTCAACTCTAAGAGGAGCAGGAAATCTTTTGAACCCATGAAGAAAACATCATTAACATAGACAATTGCTATAACCAGCTCTCTAGTCTTTCCATCAATAAAGTAATACATACCAGTATCAGATTTACATTGCTTAAATTCTAGAATTAACATTAACTTAGTTATAGTTTGTCACTAAGATAAGCCAGCTTGCTTAATGCCATACAATACTTTGTAGAATTACTAGACTTTCTTTTCTTTTCCAGGTAGCTTAAAACCTTCAGACTACTCTATATAGATTTTTTCATCCAGATTACTATAAAGATAGGTAGTTTTTATATTAACATTATAAATATCCCAATCTTTAAGGATAGCAACAGCTAGGAATAAGCATGCTGTCTTATAGCAAACAACTAAAGAGAATAATTCATTAAAGTCAATTTCCTTGACCTGAGAAAATCCTTTTGCAACAAGTCAAAATCTATAACAATGTCAGGTATGGTTCACACTGGGATGAAAGTCTATGGAATGGACTTGGAGATGAGTGGACTTGTAGAACGACCTTGGCTTCAGCTTATGTACTGTGCCATCTGTCTGCTGTGTAGTTGCAACTTCAGATGATGGGAAGAAGTCTGGGATAGAAGTGAGTGCTGATTGGTGTGTCACTGTTGAACACTAGAGATCAAGTTTAATAAGAGATTATCTTCGTCGATTATCAGACTAGCAAATTACAATGTAACTACTAGTCTTATATACAAACTGATAGTTTAGGAGATGCTTGAGGTTTCAGTGGTAAAACCCCTATTACCTCAAGCAGAGGTTTCAGTGTTGAGACACTGACAAGAGTAACTCTGTCATAGAAGACTGAGTTGGATAGGAGTATCTCTGCTGTGGAAGACAGAATACCTAGATGATTGTAGCACTGCCATAAGATGTGTTGCAAGAAAGATGGCTACCATGGAAGGCAGGCTTGTATGATTTGGAGGTGACTTCACCATGAGGATGTATTTCCAGACAAGTAGACTTGCATATGACAAACAACCATTAGATTTAATATTGAATATCTAGTAATCAAGAACCACTTTTCTTCCCTTATGGAGGTTTACAACTTTATAGACATTTTTATTCTTAAGTGATTTCAACTTCTCAAGACAAGACTCAAGCTGTTATAATCTTAAGATCTTAGAGTAGGTCTAGAAAAGAAATCTTGTATAGGATTACACAAAAGAATTCAATAGAGAACTTGGTATAGGATTATCTATCTTATATACTAAAAACCCTTGGTCTGTACCCTACTACTTCAGCCTACCCTAAATAACCATATGTTTTTCTTAAGGTCAATAAGTATTAAACATGTTGTATAACATTACTCTTCCAGAATCTTCTATACTCTTCTATTATAACATGTGATTGTGTGACTGTGACTGATGTGTAACACCATGTCACACCATGTGACAGTGTGACAGTAATATCATGCTAAATCCTAACTTTAAGTTCTGAAAAAAATAAAAATAAAATAAAAATAAGAAAGAAAATGAAAATAAGTAAAGTCCATCACTTTTAGCTCTAATATTACCCCTCTTCAAGGTTTCTTCTCTAGGGAAACTGACTTCCATTTTTTCCAGTTTCTCTTCAACCTTCTTAGATATTCATTTTCAAACTTTCTGTCATCTTATCTATATAACATATTCACTGTATACCTTCCTAGTGACTCCTCCCTCCTAAAGTCTCTTTTCTCTGCCATATCTAACTTCTTCTGTCATCTTATTTCTGCATTCATCCTCCCCTCAAATTCAGCTACTACTTCTTTTACATTTCCTAAGTCCTTCTCCTTCTCTTATGTGTCATACTCCACTATAAACCTCTTCTATTATACCAAATACTTAATAACTCTTATTTTCCTTTTGTTCAAGATTTTCTCTACTTCCACTAGTTTCACTTCTTCTATCTTTTGCCCTTCTACTTACTCTCTATATCATACTATTCAACTAACACTCACTACCAGATGGATTCTCATTGAAGTTGGCAATCATAATTTGACTGCATTGGTGGATACCACTTCTTCAATACTATATGGACCAACATATTGATCCACCAATTTTCTTGCCAGTCTTTCTTTGAATACCAAGTCTTTTATACTCAGTATTACTTTGTTGCCTTTTTTCCACTCCTCAGCTTCTTTTCTTCCCCTATCTACTTGTTATTTCATCTCTTTCTGTGCTTTTCTTAATATCTTTCCTACTTCTTCTTGTATCTTCTTTATTTTTTTTGCAAATTTCATCACCTCTTCTACTTTTCTTTTCTTCCTGATATCTGTTCTCATTCTCAGTTCTCTTCTATAATTTTGTCAGAATTATAAACTTTGGACCCAAGTTTTTTTTCATGTCTTTTTATTTTATTTTTATTTTTATTTTTATTTTCTTCTCTTTAAGACTAAGAGTTGGGAGCTAACATAATATCAAGGTAACACAGTCATATATCATGTAGTCACAATGGAATTAGGTGAAAAATTCTAGAACAATAACATTATATAGCATATTTAACACATATTAACTTTAAGGCAAACACATAGTTATTTAGGGTAGGCTAAAGTAGTAGAATATGGACTATGAACTAGTAGTATATATAAGGTAGACAGTTTTATACAGAACTCTATATTGAGTTCTCTTGTATTAACCCTAATACAAGATTCTATTCATTGATTAACTCTAAGATCTTTGAGTTGTAACATTAGAACTTGATTTCTTTTCTTGAAACTGTCTAATACAGGACCCTCTCACACTCTTATTCTCTCACTAATCTCAACCAAAGAACAACACTATCCTTTAGTTAAGAAGAGTTACCAGGCCTTAAACATAAGAGATATACTAGCTAGATAGGGAAAGTTTAGCCATTTGTTTGTATCAAAGCTCACTGGTACACTTCAAATATATCACCTTTTGTAGATGTGTTATATACCTTTTTCCTTTATCAGCTCTGTACTACAGGTTCACTTGTAATCTATCTAAATTAGAGAATGGCAAGTATTCTTAAAACTTTGTCTAGTGTAGAATGACCTTCTTAAATCAATATCATTTACAATTTCCTTAAGACAGCAGTTGGTAGTTTAGGTAGTTAGTAGATAGTGCAAAGTGGGACAAAAAAAGGGCCTACTAGCACTTACAGAGATTGCTTCAAGCTCCAAATATGAGTTAAAGAGTGAGGCTGGCACCAGCTTCTCTTTATTACCTTTATACATGTTATCCCTACCAATACCACTACTACTATCATCATCACCTTCATCAATTTTATTTCTTTCTCTTTACAATATAAGCTAATGTGGCCAAATCAACTATAAGCTTCTGGCTCAACAACAGTAGGAACAGCTTGTAGCACTGCAGGCACAAATTCAAGCCCTACTAGCAACACAAGAAAGGGGAGCAACCTCTGGAGCAGAGAAAGTGGCTAGGCCACAAATATTCAACAGGAGTTTCTGAGAAGATATTAAGCTTTATTACAGCCTGCAAACTATATATCAGAATAAAAATAAGAGAAGTAGTAGTAGAAGAGCAGATGCAATGGATACTATTATATGTATAAGGGGGATCAGCAGATGTATGAAAGGAGAATATATCAGAAGATTTAGAAGGAGGTTCACTAGAATATGAAACAATAGGAGAATTTTTGGCAGATATCAAGAAAGAGTTCAGAGGAGGAGACAAAAAGACAGTCAAGGTAGCAGAACTAAAAATGTTGGAGCAAGAAAGAAAGATAATAGAGAAATTTGTTCAAGAGTTCAGGAAGGCAGCTAGAGGAAGCAAATATAAGGGAAGACCTTAAGTCAAAAAAATCAAGAAGAGCATGAATAGGACTATATGTCAAAGACTTATGGAGTTAGAATAGCAACCCAGCTTTATTGAACAATAGTACGATAAGACTATTGTTTTAAATAAGAACTATAGAAAAAGCAGATGAGAAGAAGAGAAATTGAGGAAGTGATGAGATAACAGGACACAAGTCCCTAGAACAAATAACACAGAGGTATCTAAGCAACAATTGCTATAGCCTCAAGTTTGGCCAAAGAGACAAGAAGCTTTTCAACATTAGGTACTGACAGGGCCTGCTCTAATAGAAGGAGTAGAGAGGACAAATATGATCATGATATACTCAAATCAGTAGGTAAGATTTGCATAACATAACCCATATGTTATAGATATAGACAGGGAAAATAGAAATTGTTACAACTATAGAGGCTTTGGATTTTGGCAAGAAATTGTAGAAACAGAGAGACAAGAGACAGAATTAGAGAGGGTAAAAAACTGGAATATGGAAGAAATGAGCAGAGAATAGGAAATAATAGATATGATAATTTAAATGGGGATGGAGATCTAATAGTCCTTGATTAGATCTCAGTAGTAATAATAGGTTTTCAATGCTTGCTAGAATAATAGATAATATATCTTGCTGCAACCTAGATAATGGAAACATGTTAAAAAAAGTTACAGTAAAAATAGGTCTAGAAAGAATTGATACATAGGAAAGAGTAATAGTTGAAGCATTACTGGATAGTAGAGTAATAGGTTTAGTGATAAGTTTGAAGTTTGCAGGAAAACAAGGGTTCAAATTGAAGAAGATAGAAAGGCCCATATATGTGAGAAATGTAGATGGTTTATTTAACAAAGAGGGACTGATTGAGCATATGGTGGAAGTGAACATATACTACCAAGAGTATAGAGAGAGAATAGAGATAGACATAATAGGAGAACAAAAGTGGAATATAATTCTGGAAATACTATGGCTTGCTCATCACAATTCTGAGATTGACTGAAGAATAGGAGAAGTAAAGATGACAAGATGCCCCAAAGAGTGTAGAAGACAGTGAAGACCAAAGCATGAAAAACCAGGGTAGCAAAAGAAGAGAAAAAGAAAAAAACCTAAGAAAAAAAGAACAATAGAAGTAAAAAGAGTAGCAGAAGAATGGGAAATATGAGATGAAGAGGAATAAATAGCAAAATCAAAAGAAGAAACAAGGAAGCTAGCACCAGAATACTTTCATAAGTAGATCTAGATCTTTAGGAAAAAGACTGGCAAATAGATGCCCAATAAGGAAACTATGAAACCTATCAAGAAAGGATTTGTGCCAAAGAAGGAGAAGATGTATCTGTTGTCTAGAAAAGAGAGGAAGGAGATACATGAGTTCATTTTAGAACAATTGAGAAAAGAATATATCAGACTCTCAAAGTTGCCTCAAATGGTACCAGTATTCTTTGTAGGGAAAAAGGATGATAAAAAGCAAATAGTATAGGACTATCAGTATTTAAATGAATAGACTATTAAGAACAATTATCCTTTATCCCTCATTTCAGATATTGTAGAAAATATAGATATCAAGAAAGTATTTACAAAGATGGACTTAAGATAGAGGTATAATAATGTACAAATAAAAAAGGGAGATAAGTGGAATGCAGTGTTTACAATACTAGAGGGATTATTCAAGTCAACAGTAATGTTCTTTAGACTAACAAACTTACCAGCAACTTTTCAGACTATAATGAACAAAATCCTATGTGATCTTATCAACACTAGAAAAGTGGCAAGTTTTATTGACAATATAATTATTGAAATAGAGGAAAAATAGGAACATGATGACTTAATAGAGAGGTAATGAAGATATTGGCAGAAAATGATTTATATATAAAATCAGAGAAATATAAATGGAAGATGAGGGAAGTAGGATTTTTAGGGATAGTAATTGGACCAGAGGGAATCAGGATGGAGGAAGAAAAAGTGAAAGGGGTTTTAGATTGGCCAACTCTGAGAGAAATTAAAGATATGCAAAAGTTTTTAGAACTAGCAAACTACTATCATCAATTTATTCAAGATTTTACAATAATAGTCAGACCACTACACAACATGGTGAAGAAAGATCAAAAGTGGAAATGGATGGAAAGGTAAGAGGAGGCATTTAGAAGATTGAAGGAGAGGTTTACAAAAGAACTAGTACTAGTAGTACCAGACTTAGACAAAAAAATGAGGATAGAAATAGATGCATCAGACTATACAACAGAGAGAGTATTATCTATGGAATGTGAAGATGGAAGATGGCAATTAATAGCATTTCTTTCAAAATCTCTAAATAAGATAGAAAGAAAATATAAGATACATGACAAGAAAATGTTGGCAGTTATAAGGAGACTGGAAAACTAGAGACATTTGTTAGAGAGTGCAAAGTTCAAGTTTAAGGTCTGGACAGATCATAAGAACTTAGAATACTTTATGAAAGTGCAAAAGTTGAACAAAAGACAAGCTTGTTAGGCACTTTATTTGTCAATATTTGACTTCATCTTAACACATGTTTTAGAAACCAAAATGGGAAAGACAGATAGACTTAGTAGATGACCAGATTGGAAAGTAGGAGTAAATAAAGATAATGAAAATCAAGTAGTTATTAAAAACTGTTGGCTATATGGTTCAACAGAAGTGGTGATAGAAAAACCCAAGGTAGGAATATTGGAAAAAATAAAAATAACTAGGAGTAAGAATGAGGAAGTAGTTAGAATAGTTAAAGAGATGAAGAAAGCAGGAGTAAAAGTGTTGAGGGGAGAAGAATGGAAAATATAAGAAGACTTAGTATTGAAGGAAGAAAAGGTGTATGTGCCAAAAGATGAAGCATTGAAGGTAGAAATAATCTGGTTGTATCATAATGTACCAGTAGCAGAACATAGAGGAAAGTAAAAGACAACAAAGCTGGTAACGAGAAATTATTAGTGGCTAGGGGTAATAAAGGATATAGAAAGATATATGGAAGAATACAACATGTGTTGACAAATGAAGAATAGGACAGAGGTGCCAGCAGAGAAGCTGAAGTTAAGTGAGGTTTCAGGAAAATTATGAATACATCTAATAGTGGACTTTATTTATTATGAAGTTACTGGTAGTAGCTGGGAAAGATGCCATCCTAGTAATCTGCAATAAGCTGTCAAAAATGACATATTTTGTAGCAACAACTAAAGGAATATCAGTGGAAGAGTTAGTGAGATTGTTTAGAGACAATGTGCAAAAGCTGCATGGGCTGCCAGAGAGTATAGTGTCAGATATAGGACCACAGTTTGTAGCAGAGATGACAAAGAAGTTGAATAGCATATTGGGCATTGGAACAAAGCTGTCAATATTATTCCATCCTCAAACAGATGGACAAATGGAACATATGAACTAGGAGTTGGAACAATATCCCCAGTTCTTCATAGACCATAGACAAAAGGATTGGCCAGATTGGCTAGTATCAGCTGAGTTTGCAATTAACAACAAGGTACATTTAACAACTAAAGTGTCTCCATTCATAGCAAATTACAGAAGGAAACTAAGAATGGGGATAGATATTAGAATAAAGAGAAAGATAGAGAAAGTGATAGAGTTTGTAGAAAGAATAAAGAAGGTACAGGAAGAAGCTGGAGCAGCATTAAAGAAAGCATAAGAAGAGATGAAGTGGTAAGCAGATAAAGGAAGAAAGGAAACAGAAGTGTGGAAAGTAAGAGATTGGATAATATTGAGTATGAAAGACTTAGTGTTCAAGAAAAGACTAGCAAAGAAATTAGTGGATTAGTATGTTGGTCCATACACCATTGAAGGGATAGTATCCACACATGCAGTTGAATTACAGTTGCTCAACTCAATGAGAATTCATCTGATGGTAAATGTTAGTCAGATAGTATGATACAGAGAATAGGTAGAAGGATAAAAGGTAGAAGAGGTGAAACCAGTAGAAGTAGAGAAAGTTAAAGAGTAGGAAGTAGAGAAAATATTAAATAAAAGAAAATTTAGAGGAGTCATAAAGTACTTGGTGCAGTAGAAGGAGTTTATAGTAGAACATGATAGTTGGGGGAAAAGAGGAAGACTTAGAAAATACAAAGGAAGTAGTGGTGGAATTTGAGAGAAGGATAAATACAGAAGTCAGAAGACAGAAAAAGCTAAATACAATAGAAGAAAAAGACTTCATAAAAGGAGAGTTACTAAGAAAGTATATGGTGAGAATGTTGTATAGATGAGATAATAGAAAATTCAAAAATGAATATTTGAGGAAGTTAGGAAGCAATTGGGTGAAATGGAAGAGAAAAGATAAAACAGTATGAAAGATACTAGCTCCTCTGGAAGTAGAAATCTTAAAGGGAGGGTAATGTCAGAATTGCAAACCTTAGACCTAAGTTTTTTCTAATGTCTTTTTATTTTATTTTTATTTTCTTCTCTTTAAGACTAAGAGTTGGGAGCTAACATAATATCAAGGTAACACAGTCATATATCATGTAGTCACAATGGAATTAGGTGAAAAATTCTAGAACAATAACATTATATAGCATATTTAACACATATTAACTTTAAGGCAAACACATAGTTATTTAGGATAGGCTAAAGTAGTAGAATATGGACCATGAACTAGTATTATATAAGGTAGGTAGTCTTATATAGAATTCTCCATTGAGTTCTCTTGTGTTAATCCTAATACAAGATTCTATTCATTGATTAACTCTAAGATCTTTAAGTCATAACAAATTTGCCATAAATAAAGACACTTTTGTTACTAAATGTATCTTGTTGTTAACTAAAAACTCTGCTGACACTAACCATTCCAGCTAATCTTTTTGTTTATAATCAATAAAAAACCTAAGATACTATTTTAGCTCTTAGTTTATTCTTTCTATCTGACCATCTGTTTGTGGATAGAATACTATTAACAACTTTGTTTCAATTCCAACATTTGATTTAACTCTTTAGTTAGCTCTGCTGCAAACTGTGGTCCTCTATCTGATACCACACTCTCTGGTAACCTATGTAACTTCTACATATTATCTCTGAGCAGCCTTACTAATCCTTTTGCTAATGTTCCTTCTGTTGTTGCCACAAAGTAAGTCATTTTGGACAACCTATCATAGACCACTAGAATTGCACCTTTTCTGGCTACTAACAGTAACTTAGTAATAAAGCTGACCATCAGATGTGTCTATGGCCTCTTTGGTACTTCACTCAACTTTAACTTCTCTGTTACTGCTTCTGTCCTATTCTTCATTCTCTGACACATATTGTACCCATCTACATATCTTCCTATGTCTCTTGTCACTCCTGGCCACCAATAATTCCTTGTTACCAACTCTGTCATTTTCTATCTTCTCCTATATTCAGCTATTGGTACATTATGATACAGCTAGATTATTTCTACTCTCAACTCCTTATCCTTTGGTATATATACTTTTCTTTCCTTCAACACCAACTCTCCCTCTATCTGCTATTCATCTTCTCATAATACTTTTATACTATTTCTACTTCAGGTCCTTTTATTACTACTTTAGCTAAACTACAAATCCAATAGTCCTTAATAAATACTTGATTCTCATTGTCCTTTTCTACTCCTACTTTCCAGTCTGATTTCTTACTTAATCCATCTGCCTTTCCTATTTTTGTTCTTGGAACATAATTTAAGGTAAATTCAAACCTTGACAGGTAAAGTGCTCAACAAGCTTGTCTTCTGTTCAGCTTCTGTGCTTTTATAAAGTATTCTAAGTTTTTATGGTTAGTCCAAACCTTAAACTTGAACTTTGCACCTTTCAATAGATGCCTCCAGTTTTCCAATCCTCTCATCACTGCCAACATCTCTTTGTCATAAATTTCATAGTTTCTCTCTATCTCATTTAGAGATTTTGAGAGAAAAGCTACAGGCATCTATCTTCCATCTTCACACTTCATAGATAATACTCCTCCTGTTGTATAATCTGACATGTCTACTTCCATTCTCATTTTTTTGTCTAAATCCAGTGCTGCTAACACCAGTTCTTTCATGAATCTCTCCTTTAACTCCCTAAACATCTCCTCCTGTCTTTCTGTTTATTCCTACTTTTGGTCTTTCTTTACTATATCATGTAATGGACTAGCTATTGCTGCAAAATATTTAATGAATCAATGATAGTAGTTTGCCAATTCTAAAAATTTTTGTACATCTTTGACTTCTTTTAGAGTTGGCCAATCCAAAATATCTTTCACCTTCTCTTCCTTCATCTTAATCTCCTCTAGTCCTATTATTACTTCTAAGAATCCTACTTTCTTCACCTTCCACTTGCATTTTTCTGGTTCTACATACAAATCATTTTCCACCAACCTCTTCACTACTTCTTCTACTATCTCATTATATCCTTTCTCTTCTTTTGTCCCAATAATTATATCATCTATAAAACTTGCTACTTTACCAGTGTTAATAAGATCTTGTGGAGTTTCATTCATCATAGTTTGAAAAGTTGCCAGTGAATTTGTTAATTCAAAGAACATCACCATCAGCTCAAATGACCCTTCTGATATCATCAATGCTGCCTTCCACTCATCTTCCTCTTTTATCCATACATTATTATACTCCCATTTCAAGTCTATCTTAGTGAATACTTTCTTTATACCTATGTTTTCTAGAATGTCCAAAATTAAATGTAAAGGATAATTATTTTTAATAGTCTATTTATTTAAATATCTATAGTCCTGTACTATTCTTTTCTTACCATCCTTCTTCTCTATAAAAAACACTGGTACTATTTGAAGCAACTTTGAGGATCTAATGTACCCTTTCCTCAATTGTTCCAATATGAACTCACACACCTCTTCTCTCTCCTCTCTTGATAATGGATACACTTTTCCCTTCCTTGGCACAAATATCTCCTTCATATTGATGACATAATCTCATAACTTCCTTGTAGGCTGGTCTTCTTGCCAAAGACATGGATCCACTTGTGGAAATATTCTAGTACCAACCTTTTTGCCTCTTCTTCCAACTTTGCTGCTTCTTCATCATTATTCCATATCTCCTATTCTTCTGCTATTCTTTTTACATCTACCACCTTTTTCTTCTTTAGTTTTTTCTCCTTCTTTTTTTCTTCCTTTTCTTGTTCCTTCTATTCTTGCTTCTTCCCTTCCTCTTCTCTCTTTGCTTCTTCTTTTTGTTTTTGCCATCCTAACTTTCCCTGCTTCAGTTTCTACTGGTTCTCATACTCTTCTGGATACCTTGTTATCTTTACTTTCCTTATTCTCCAATCAATCTCAGGGTTGTGACAAGCAAGCCACAGTATTTCTAAGATCACATTTCATTTTTACCCTCTAATTATACCAATCTCCATTCTTTCTCTATGCTCCTGGTAGTAAATATTTACTTCTACTATATGCTCAATTGGTTTCTCCTTGTTGAAAGAACTATCTATGTTTCTTACATATATGGGCCTTTTGATCTTCTTTAGTTTGAAGCCCTACTTTTTTGTGAATTCCAAACTCATAACTAGTTCTGTTATTCTACTATCTAACAAAGCTTCCACTGTCACTTCTTCCTGTATACTAATTCTTTCCAGTCCAATCTTTACTGTGACTTCTTTTAACATATCTCTATTGCTCAGATTGTAACAGGATGTATTGTTTATTACTCTACTAAGTATTGCAAATCTATTACAATTATTGAGATCTAATTAAGGACTATTAGATCTTCTTCTCCATTTAAACTGTTCTGTCTATTGTTCTAATTGTCCTCATACTCTACCCTCCTTTCTTAGCCCATAATTTGTCTTCTACAATTTCATGCTAAATAGCCAAATCCTTTACAACTATAGCAATTTCTCTCCCTATCTATATTCATGGTATATAGATCTAATTGAGGTACAAACTCTGTCCACTAAGTGAGGTATACCATTGCTACATTTGTTCTTTTTACCTCCTCTATTGGAGCAGGCTCTGTTGGTGCCCACTGTTGTGAAGCCTCTTACCTCCTTGGCCAAATCTAAGATCATGGCTTTGTTTGTCTGGCTGCCTCTACATTGTTTGACCTCAGGACTTGTGTGTTATGGAACACTTTGGACACTAACAATTTTTATTTTATTTTTTATTTTTTCTGATTTTATATAGATTTTGTTTTTTCTTTTCTTTTTTTTTTGGACAATGGAGAGGCACATAATACAGAAGTCACATGACAGGTCACATGATGTGATGTCATAAGCCTAGAACATAGTGGAAGGGTCTGGAAGATGATGTCAGGGCACATAGAGACAACATAGTGGCCTTGAGTAGGAAATGAGGCAGACATGAGGATACAACATGGACATAAGGGCAAGACTAATTATTAGTAGCACAGACCAAGCATGTTTTGTATAAATAGAACTCTAATATAGAAGGGACTCCTTGTTGAGTTCTCTTGTGAACTTCCCACTTTATATTCATCTTAAGAGATTTGCAACCTTGTACTGCTATTAGACTTTGTGTCTAGTGGTTATCACAACATTGTAGCCCTACTCTTATTGTTTCCTTAATCTCTCTTTCTCTCTTCTACTCTCCTGCCAACTCCTGTCTAGTGCTATTGTTCTATCATACCACTGTTTGATTGAGAATGGTTGCTGTTCTGACTCCATGAGTTTTCAGCATATTGCTCCATTTATTTCTCTCTTGAATTCCTCTATTAAGGGCTTTTCTTTGTATCCACTTCTTCTTGCTACTCTCTTAAATTCTTGGACAAATTCCTCCATTGCTTTTCCTCTCTGCTCTATCCTCTTCAGTTCTGTTACCTTGACTATTTCTTCATCTCTTCCTCCAAATTCCTTTTTTATATCTACTAAAAATTCCTCTGCTGTCTTATATTCCAATAACCCTCCCCCTAAATCTTCCAAAATATTCTTCTTTCATACATTTGCTAATCTTCCTTGTACATATGACAGAATCCACTGAATCTGTTCCTCTATCATTACTTCTCTCATCTTTATCCTAATATATAATTTATATGCTGTAATAAAATCTGAGATCTTTCCTAGGGTCCTATCAAACACTTATGGCTTAGCCACTTTTGTGCTCACTCCTCCACCTCCTCCTGTTCTTTGTGCCACTAGTAAAGCTTGGATTTGTACCTGCAGTGCTGCAAGCTGTTCCTGTTATTGTTGAGCTAAAAACCCATAATTGATTTGGCTGTATTAGCTCATGATGTATGGTGGTGGTGAAATTAAGGATAGTGACAATGATAGTAGTAGTAGTATTGGAGGAAAAGATATGTATAGAGATAGCAAAGAGAAGTTAGTACTAGCCTTACTCTCTGATTTGTACTTGGAACTTGAAGCAGTCTCAGTAAGTGCTAGTAGGCCCTGTTTTTATCCCACCTTATACTATCTACTGACTACTTCTACTACTGACTACTGCCTTAAAGAAGATGTAAACAATTTTGGCCTAAGAAGACCATTCTACTCTAAATAAGGTTTTAAGAATACTTGTTGTTCTCTTGTATAGATAGATCACAAGTGGACCTGTAGTATAAAGCTAATACTAGAAATTTGTACAGAGCACATCTACACAAGATAATATACCCAAGTATACTAGTGGGCTTTGATACAAACAAATAGCTAGACTTCTTCTGTCTAACTAGTATATCCCTTTTGCCTAGGGCTTAGTAACTCTTCTTGACTAAAGGATAGTGTTATTCTTTGATCAAGGATGATGAGAGAAGTAAGAGTATGAGAGGGTTCCATGTTGGACAGTTTTAAGAAGAGAAATTGAGTTTTAATATTACAAACTCAAGACCTTAGAGTTAGTTAGATGAATGAACCTTGTATAGAGTTATACAAAAGAACTTAATAGAGGACTTAGTATAGGATTATCTACCTTATATACTAAAAGCCCATGGTCTATGCCCTACTACTTTAACCTACCCTAAATGACCATATGTTTTCTTTAAGATTAATATATGTTAAACATATTGTATAATGTCATTCTTCTAGAATCTTCTATGCTCTTCTATTGTGACATGTAATTGTGTGACTGTGACTGATGTGTGACTGTGTGACCATAATATCATGCTAAACTTTAACTCTAAGTTTTAAAAAAATAAAATAAAATAAAAATAAGAAAGAAAAGTAAAGTTTATTGCTTTCAGCTCTGATATAGACTCTTTTACAACTTTCTAGACCTATGATGTCACTTTATGTGATATAGTCATGTACTGTAGTCACATGATCCTCAATCACTAAATAAAAGAAAACTAAAAGAAACTAAAACTAAAATAAAATAATAACAAAAGAAATAAAATTCATAAAATCAAAATAAAACTATATTAAAATAAATAGAGTCCAGTGGTATATCATAATACTTAGAACTTTGTAAAGATTGTAAAAGTCTGCAATACTCTATAGATTTTACTAGTCATCCTAATAATAGTTATTAGAGACAAACATTTGTTAAGAAGTGAGAAATAAAGAAGGTTAAGATATAAGGATAAGCAATCTAGAACTACTAGATCAATCTATGTCTCAAGGTCCTAGAGAGAGAACTCTATTCTACTATTAGAACAACTAATAAGATTCATAGGGTTTAGTAGACTTTTGTCATATCCCAAACTCCAAAACATGTTTGAGACATGTCCAACTTCAATATAATATTAAATCCCTATGGTTATTTGGCTTTATTTGTGTCCAAAACTCCATCAGTAGTTTGATACTTTATAATAAACTTAATTCTATCAAATTACCATGGTTATTTGGCTTTATTTGAGTCAAAATCTGCAGTCATCTTTATTTGTTTCCATTGTCTAATTATCTCCTTCAAACTGTGTAAAATTACTTAGACTTTACATGGAGTTTTCTCCTCTTCAATCTAAACTTCTATTTAGCATTTCACTACTGAAATATCTGCTTGGAGATCTGTTTTAATTACTCCTTTTGTTACTTTATGTATTTAAGACTGGTGATTACTTTGTAATAGCTAGCCTGATAATTGACTAAAGTTGATACTAAATCTCTGGTGTTAATGACAATGTACTTTACTTTTCTTCTTTCAAGGCTATCCTCTGAAGTTGTGACTATGTAGCTCATAGGAGACACAACACATAAGTTGAGACCAAGATCATTCCAACAAGTCCACATTACTGAGCTCATTGCATGGAGTTTCCACACTTTGTGCATCTCTAAGCTGATTCCACAGGCTTTTGCCTTCAAGTATAAACTGCATCTAACAATATGAATAATTGCCTTAATGAAGTCTACTTTTCTTTTGATAGACTTCATAAAAAACTTTCTCCTGGTTTCTGTCTTATAGATAATTTTCCTAATTATCTTTCTTTCCATATAATAAATTAAAAAGACAATGATGTCTTTAACAACCAAATATACTCACTCAATAAACCCATTGATGAATTCTCTTTGAATCCTGAAAATGTCCTAGTCATCACTGATGCTAGTATTAAAAATAACATTGCTACTTTAATATTGCACATCTGCTCTGATTGTAGTATTCTTGCAAAAAATGCTTCATCATGCTACCAATGTCACTTCAACTGAAGCTGAATTATTTTTCATCAGATGCAGGATTAATCAAGCTGTACAAGTTTCTAATGCCAAAAAGATTATAGTTGTCACTGACACTATTTATGCTGTAAGACACATCTTTGATTCATTTGTCCATTCTTATTAGTTACACTCTATCATGATATCACAAGATCTCAAAGCCTTCTTCAATAAAGATTCTAACAACTCTATTGCATTCTGGGATTGTCCTAGTAGTGCCAAGTAGCCTCTCCATTCTGTGGTAGATTTGGAGACTAAATGACTTAAAGTAGACCCATGCAAATTTTCTTGGGATTATAGCAAGAAAGAAGAGAGTGACATGTTCATTCACAATTGGCAGATAATGTTCCAAGCATTGGACTTTAAACAAAGAAATTTTCTAGATTTATTTTATAATGACAATTCTCCTACCAAGCCAACTTACACAAAAGATGGCTCCTAGCTTAAGTATTTTGGACATTCAAACTCTCTGTGCACAAGAGCAACTAGAGCAATTACAAATCATGCTCCTATAGGAGAATATTGCCTTAGGTTTTTCCCTAAAGAGTCATTCATTTGCCCTTGTGGTGAATATCCAATTGAAACCAGGAATCATGTCATCTACAAATGTAGAAGATTCAACAATTATTGGAATCCCAACAGGAAGTCTTTGAAGAATTTCATTGCTTTTCTCAAGTTTAATCCAGAACTTAAAAATTTCATTCCTTTTACACTTACCTAGTGTCATATAACAACAAAATTCAAGAGATCACAAACAAAAGTCGAGGCCCTTAGGAATTAATGAATTGGGTCAAGAAAAGAAAACTTCCTGTGACCAAAGCAATCAAATATAATGGCATTCCATGTCTCTCTCCTAACAGCTTGTGGAACACCCTCTACAACTCTTTTAATACTGCCCTCCACCATCAAGTTGACTTCAGTATTCTGAATGAAGTCAAGTGTAAATCTTGTCAAATCTGGAACCCATTCTCCAGATATGAGTTCAAATCCGCAATTCACAAATGTACTGACTCCTCTGCTCCAGGACCTGACAAGATGTCATGGCGTCACTGGAAACTTATCATCAAGAACAATGATTGCCTTTCTAAGATCATCAACATCACCGATCAACTTAGGCCATTGGCCTAAATACTTCAAAATTTCCACAATAGTCATCATTTCCAAACCAAACAAGACATTGTATGATAATCCAAAAGCATTTTGCCCTATCGTTCTTCTAAATACTCTTAGCAAGCTTGTTGAAAAAGTAATTGCTGAGAGACTCCAGTTCACCATTGCATCCAACAACTTCATTCACTCAAGTCAACTTGGCGGGTTAAAGTTCAAGTCCACAAATAACGCTGGTACTGCGCTTACCCATATCATTCGCTCTGGATGGACAAAAGGAAGAACCACTAGCACTCTTGCTTTTGATATTTCTCAATTCTTCCCCTCACTGAATCATCGACTCCTCGTCTTTATCCTTGAGAAATCAGGACTCAACCCTAAAGTCACGAACTTTTTTACGAACTACTTAGTCCAAAGAAGTACAAAGTATTTATGGAACAAACTTTCTTCTCCTTCATTCGAAGTCAATGTTGGAGTTGGCCAGGGATCTGCATTATCCCCCATTTTATCCACTTTATATCTATCTCTACTCATCTATATTATGGAAAAAAGATTCAAAAATCTCAATCTTCCAATTTCCATCCTTTCATTTATTGACAATGGTCTTTTCATCGTTCAGAACAAGTCCTTTATCATTTCCAATTCACACTTATTCTGCAGTTACAATATCCTTTCAAAACTTTTAGATAGTTTTGGTCTCATTATCGAATATTCCAAAACTGAAATATTTCACTTTAATAGATCCTATGGCCCTTTCAACCCTCCTTCTCTTGATCTCTCTCCTCTTGGGGGTCCAATCCTTCGACCCAAGGATTCATAGAAATACTTGGGCTTCATATTCGACCGAAAACTCTCCTTTTACAAGCATATCGATCATTATGCTAATAAAGCAATATCGATAGTCAAATGCATGAGACTCTTAGGAAATTCATCACGAGGAATTAGCCTGATTCAGAAGTGTCTTCTCTACAGGTGTTGTGCTCTTCCAATTGTCTTGTATGGCTTCCAGCTGTGGTTTTACAACAAAGCCCTGCTATTATACTATATGAAAATCCTTAATAAAATGCAAAGAAGAGCCGCTATCTGGATATTAGGGGCATTCAAAACCTCCCCTATAGAAGGCATCAAAGCACTTGCGGGTTTAATGCCAATCAGGTTCCACCTCCAAAAAATCACAAAAAGGTCTCTTATCCATCCTTTCAAACTTCCCGACAACCATATCCTGAAAAACCTGTTGAACAATGACCCTCCATCAAACAAGTCATATAACTCTCACAATATTGGTTCTTTAACCAATCGTCAAAGATCCTTAACCAAAGGACACCTAGTTGACTCAAATACCAAATCTTATGGGATATTTCCATCTTTTTCTCCTCTTGATCCTGAATTTTTTCCTAGTCATTGCATTATTGACAATTTTTCTAATTGTTTTTCCTTTAATTTAGTTAACAAAAAAGAAAAAAAATCAAAATAAGACTTGCAATCAAGAACTAGATAACATGGTTCTTCATTGCTCTTCTGAACCCCATACTGCCCTTGTGATAACTGATGCTAGCATCAAGAATGATATTGCTACATCTATTTCACACATCCACTCAGCCAATAGACCACTAATCAAAACAGTTCACCATGCTTCCTTCGTAACAAGTACAGAGGCTGAACTTTTTGCTATCAGATGTGGTATCAATCAAGCATGCTCCATCAATAATGTCTCCAAAATCATCATTGTAACCGACTCTATTCATACAGCCAAGAAAATATTCAACTGTGGATCCCATCCTTACCAAATCCACTCTGCTGCTATACTCAGCAAATTGCATACATTTTTCTCGTCTAATGAATCCAATTCCATTGAATTCTGGGAATGCCCTAGCAAACTCAGATGGAGATTTCATCTTGACGCCAACAAAGATTCCAAAGCCTTCTCAGTTACATCCTCTTATCCAACCAAAATGTCTTGGGATTTTTGCAAGAAATCTGACTGCAATGAGTCAATCAAGCTGTGGAAAATGACTTTCCAAGCATCAGATGGGAAAGGCAAACATTTATTAGATGATGATCTCAATGTTATTGAACCATCCTACACCAGAGGTGGTCCTTGGCTTCAAACTTTTGGCCACTCTAATTTGCTGTGCACCCACACTGTCAGAGCAATTACCAACCATGCTCCTATCAGAGAGTACAGGTTATGATTTTTCCCTAACATGGATTTTGCATGTCCATGCAATAACTATTCTATCGAATCGAGGAGACATATATTACACGAGTGCCATAGATTTAATGGGTACTGGAATCCCAGAAGAGACACGTTGTCTCATTTCGTGATGTTCTTGACTTCTAATCCGAATGCTTTCGCATTCATTGACAATTAATTTTATCTAAATAGTCTTTTTCTCTTTTCTGCCTGTCGATTAGTTCCTTTATCTTCTTCTTTTTTCCTCCTTTCTTTTAGCTTCATGTTAGTGTGCGTCTTTTGTATGTAGTTACGAAAGTAGCTACCATGGTCTGCCTTTGTGCGCCATGTAATAAATTGTTGATTTAAAAAAAAAAAAATAGTGTCATATAACATCATCTAAATTAATTTTTGGGAGTGTTCTAGTTGACTCAGGTGGAATCTCCACAAATTTGTTGACAAAGATTCGAAATCATTCAAGCCCATTCCCATATTCCCGAATAAATCCTCTTGGGACTATTGCAAGAAAGTTGACAGCGACGATATTATTAAACAGTGGAGAATGACATTTCAAGCATCAGACGGGAAAGGAAGACATTTCCTCAACCTGGTTGATGACAACCTCAAAACCATTGAACCGTCTTACACCAAAGGGGGTCCATGGCTCCAATTCTTCGGCCATTCCAACTCATTATGTGCTCGAGCTACTAGAGCCATCACGAATCATGCCCCAATAGGTGAATATCGTCTATGTATCTTTCCCAAGGAAGACTTCAAATGTCCTTGTGGGTCTTATCCGATTGAGACAAGAAGACACATTCTACACGAATGCATGATACATAACGGGTACTGGAACCCGAGAAGAGACGCTCTTAGTCATTTCGTCATGTTTTTGAGTGCCAACCCCAAAGCTTTTGCCTTTACTGACAGTGCTTCCTCCATTGGCCCAGGTTGATCCTGGCACGACTTTTAATTCTTTCTAAATTTCTCTTATTTCTCTGTTTCATTTTCTTTTCTTCTCAATCTCCTCGATTAGTTCTCTGTATCTCCTCTCTCTTTCTCTCTCCTCAGTTTCCATTTCTTCATGTAGTCTGCGTCTATTGTAAGTAGTTACGAAGTAGCTACCACGGTCTACCACCGCGTGCCGTGTAATAAATTGTTGATTTAAAAAAAAAAAAAAATAAGATCTACATTGTGGTACTAAGTTGTTGGTTTTTTTAACAGGTCCAACTATTCCAGAAGCTTATTTCCCTTCTATCAAAGACAAGTCGATCACTAGACTGGAAGGGGTAACCCTCTCACATCCTTGTATGCAAATCATGAGTTGACATCTCTTCTGTAGGCCTACCCAAATTTTACCGTTGCTTCTGCGGACCTAAGGCAGCAGATCCTCATATTGGATATTTCATTCAGGTGTATTTTGTACCAAACACAGCTCTGTCAACATCCTACAGTGTGCAGTTATGGGATCTGCCTGGGACACTGCAGGTGTTAAAGTGTATGCTCATCGCTACAATCAACCTGATCCAGCCACAGGGAGCTCAGCAACAGAACATGGGGCTGAAAACTATATAGTGTTCCGTGGTACGCATACAGGCTATGTGCTAGTCCCTTCCTTAATCCTTAGGATATTCGAACAAATCTCGAATATAGCACCAATGGGACAACGACGTTTCCGACATTCAATCTTTCTGAAATCGTATTTTCGGAGCTCATCGCTTATTCGGTCAAGCATAGGAACAGCACCATACTGAACGAGGCACCGGCTGGAACACAGATTGTTGCCAGATTGGTTAATGTGATTAACTGAGCCCGAAATCAAAGTCCAAACTGAAAAATTATGCTAGGAACACTTTCAGCCGACCAAGATTACAACGATGCGACACAACAGATACGTTAAATAGAAAGTATTTCTTCCCTATGTTCCGCCTTGGAAGTCCAGACAGGCGATCCCGAAAACTTACTTCTGAGAGCCTCGTACTTCCTCCTCTGAGTGGCACTAACACTAGGTGGGACCTTATCCAGCGCCTTTATGAAATCATCCAGTCCAACCATAATCTCATCCTCTCCCTGTATAACATCTGATGTCGAGCTATACATGGCATCAAGAGTACCCAAAGTTCG
>JAJOHK020000525.1:0-24114 GCA_022457215.2 Leucocoprinus gongylophorus | reverse complement strand
TCTCTTCTCGCTTTTTTCCTACTTCTTCCTTTTGTTCTTTCTCTTTTTGTTTTTACTATCCCAATTTTCCTTGCTTTAGTCTCCACTGCTTTCTACACTCCTCTGAACACCTCATAATCTTCAATTCCCCTGTTCTCCAGTCAATTTCAGGATTGTGGTGAGCAAGCCATGGTATCTCTAAAATCACATTCCACTTTTGCCCTCCAATCATATCTATCTCTGTTCTTTCTTTGTATCCCTGATAATAAATATTTACCTCTACTATATATTCTATAGGCCTCTCTTTATTAAATGTTCCATCCATATTTCTTATGTATATTAGTCTTTCTATCTTTTTTAACTTGAACTCCTGCTTTCTTGCAAACTCTAAACTTATCACTAATCCCATAGCCCTATTATCCAACAACACCTCTACTGTTACTCCTTCCTGTATGTTAATTCTTTTCAGCCCAATCTTCACTGTCACTTCTCTTAACATATTCTTGTTGTTTAGATCATAGTAGGATATATTATCTATTACTCTAGAAAGTATTGTATACCTATTATTATTGAGACCTAATCAAGAACTATTAAATTTCCTTGCCTATTTAAATTACTTTGTCCATTATTTCTATCTCCACATTCTAATCTTTTACTCTTCCCAATTCTGCCTTTTGTTTCCCTATTCCTACAATTTCTTGCTAAATGTCTGAAATCTCTGTAGTTGTAACAATTCTTATTTCCACAATCCACCTTCATGACATTGCTTGCTGATTTGAGTGCACCATCACCACATTTGTTCTCTCAATTCCTTCTATCAGAACAGGTCCTGTCAGTGTCTACTGTTGAGGAGCTTTCTGTCTCCTTGGTCATACTTGAGACTGTGGCATCTGTTACTGTTATGTCCCTGTCATATTTTGCCTTAGAACCTGAGGCTCCTATTCTCTTCTTCCTTGTAATCTTTCTTCTTTTTGTCTATTCTTTCTCCAATTCCTATTCAAATATTAATCACTCATACCACCACTTGATGGTCTCTAGTTAACATTCTGACTCCATGAGTCTTTTTTGGATGGTCCTATTTATACTGTGATTGAACTCTTCAACTAATGGTTGTCCTTTGTATCTACTTCTCCTAGCTACTCTCCTAAACTCTTGTACAAATTCTTCCATTATCTTTCCTCCTTTCTCCTCAATTCTACTGCTTTGACCATTTCTTCTTCTTCTCTTCTGAATTCTTAAATCTGCCAAAAGTTCTCTTGTTGTTTTATATTCTAAGATTTCTGTCTCCAGATCTTCCAAAATATTTTCCTTCCATATGTTTACTGATTCTCCTTGCATATAAGACAAAATCCACTGAATCTGCTTCTCTATTACAACTTCTCTCATTCTCATTCTTAAATATAACTTGCATGCCATCACAAATTCTGTCCTCCTCCTTATACTGCTAATAGCACTTGAAGTTGTACTTGCATTGCCACAAGCTACTCCTATTACTTTTGGATTATTTGTTTATAGTTGATTTTACCACATTAACTCATAGTGTATGGTGGTAGTAGTGATAGTGATAGTGATAGTGTTGTTAGGAATAGTGTAGGTAGTGGAGAGATATATGTTATAAACTCAAGTCCTTAGTACTGGACAAGTGAATGAACCTTGTATTGGGTTGACATAAGAGAACTCGATAAAGAGCCTTTTACAAAGTAGTCTACTTTATAAACCTATTTAGATGGTCCATACTAACTACTGTGCACCCTACTCTAAATAACTATGTGTCAGGCATAAGGCCAATATGTGGTATATATATTGTATGATGTCATTTCTTCTACCCTTTTTTCTCTATATCTCATGATCTGTGACCATCAACCCTAACTCTAAGTTCTATAAATAGAAACTATAAAATTAAATCAAAAATAAAATGAAAATAAGAAATGAAAATAATAAAAAAACTAAGTCTACTTCTTGCAATCTTAATATTACCCCCCCTTTAAGGTTTCTCTTCCAGAGAAACTGACTTCTATTTCTGCCAGTTTCTTTCCAGCTTCTTTAAGTACTCCACCTCAAATTTTCTGTCATTCTACCTATACAATATCTTTACTGTAAATTTCCTAGATAATTCACTCCTCCTAAAATCCCTTTCTTCCACCATATCTATCTTTTCTTGCCTCTTCACCTCTGCATTCATCCTTTTCTCAAATTCTTCCAATGCCTTCTTTGTGTTTTCTAAGTCCTCTTTCTTTTCCCAAGTATCATGCTCTATCATAAATCCTTTTCACCATACTAAATACTTCTCTATTTCTCTTATTTTTCTTTTATTTAATATTTTTTCTACCTCTTATTTCTCAACTCTTTCTACTTTGATTGGTTTCCCTTCTTCTTTCTTCTGCTTCTCTACTTGTTCTCTATATCATACTATCTGACTGATATTTACAACCAGATAGATTCTTATCAAGGTTGGCAGTTGCAATTTAACTGTATTGGTGAATACTACTTCCTTGATTGTATATAAACCTACATATCAGTCCACTAATTTTCTCACTGGTCGCTCCTTGAACATCAAGTCTTTAGTACTTAACAGTATTCTGTCTCCTTTCTTTCAGTTCTCACTTTCTTTTCTCCCTCTGTCTGCTTGTCTCTTCATATCCTCCTGTATCTTCTTCAATACTGCCACTGCTTCTTCATAAATCTTCTTTATTTTCTTCACAAATTTTGTCATCTTTTTTACTTTCTCTCTCTTTCTTATATTATCTCCTATTCTTAATTCTTTATCATAGTTTGCTATGAAAGACAAAACCTTTGTGGCTGTGTAAACTTTATTGTTCACTGCAAACTTTGCTAATGCTAACTACTCCAGCTAGTCCTTCTGCCTATAATCTACAAAGAACCAAAGATACTATTCAAGTTCTTAGTTCATCCATTCTGTCTATCCATCTGTTTGTGAGTGGAATGCCATTGACAACTTCATTTTTATTCCCAATATCCTATTCAACTCTTTTGTCAACTCTGCCGTGAACTGTGGTTCTCTGTCCAATACTATGCTTTCTGGTAATCTATATAGTTTCTATATGTTATTTCTGAATAACCTTGCCAATCTCTCTGCTGATATCCCTTCTGTAGTTATTACAAAGTGTATTATTTTGACAACCTATTGCAGACTACTAGAATTACATCTTTTCCAGCTACTATTGGTAACTTTGTGATGAAATCTACTGTTAAGTGGGTTTACAACTTCTCCAGTACCTCACTCAATTTCAGCTTCCCTGCTATTTCCTCTGTTTGATTCTTCATCCTTTGACACAAATTATACTTCTCTATATACTTCTCTATATTCCTCATCACTTCTAGCTACCAATAGTTTCTGGTAACCAATTCTGTTGTCTTTCATTGACCTTCATGTTCTGCTGCTATATCATATGCAAGTCCACCCATCCAGAAATACATCCCTGTGGTGAAGTCACCTCCAAATCATACAAGCCTGCCTTCCACAGTAGCTATCTTTCTTACAACACATTTTATGGTAGTGCTGCAACCATCTAGATATTCCATCTTCCATGGCGGAGATACTCCTATTCAACTTGGCCTTCCATGACAGAGTTACTCTTGTCAGTGTCTCAACACTGAAACCTCTGCTTGAGGTAATAGAGGTTTTACTAATAAAACTCTGAGCATCTCCTATACTTTCTGTTTGTATATAAGACTAGTAGTTACACTGTAACTCACTAGTCTGATAATCGATAAAGATAAACTCTTATTGAACTTGATCTTTGGTATTCAATGGTGACACACCAATCAGCACTCGCTTCCATCTCAGACTTCTTCCCAACATCTGAAGTTGCAACCATGCAGCAGACAGACGGCACAGCACATAAGCTGAAGCCAAGGTTGTTCTACAAGTCCACTCATCTCCGAGTCCATTTCTGCGGACTTCCACCCTAGTGTGAACCACATCTGACATGCTAGCACATTATGATGCAACTGGATAATTTTTGCTCTTAACTCTTCATTTTTTGGTATATATACCTTCTCTTCCTTTAATACCAAATCTCTCTCTATTTGCCACTTATTTTTCCATAGTTCCTTTACTTTTGCCTTTTTCATCTCTTTTACTACTCTAACTACATCTTTGTCCTTACTCCTAGCTTTTTTAATTTTTTCTACTATTTTTACTTCAGATCCTTCTATTACTACTTCTTCTAATTTACAAATCCAATTGTCTTTTATAAGTACTTGATTGTCATTGTCATTCTCTATTCCTACTTTCAAGTCTGGTCACCTACTAAGTCTATCTGCCTTTTCCATTTTTGTCTCTAGAACATGTTTCAGAGTAAAGTTAAATCTTGACAAGTACAATGCCCATCTGGCCTGTTATTAATTTAACTTTTGTGCTTTCATAAAATATTTTAAGTTCTTGTGGTCCATCTAAATCTCAAACTTGTACTCAGCACCCTCCAATAGATGTCTCTAATTTTCTAAGCCTCTAATAATCACCAACATTTCCTTATCATAGATCTCATAATTCTTCTTGGTTTCATTTAAAGATTTTGAGAGAAATGCTACTGGCCTCCATAATTCATCCTCATATTCCATTGACAAAACTTCACCTGTTATATAGTCTGACATGTCCACCTCCATTCTCATTCTCTTGTCTAAATCTGGTACTACTAGCACTGGTTCTTTTGTAAACTGCTCTTTTAATTTTCTAAATGCCTTTTCTTATCTTTCCATCCAATTCTACTTTTGATCTTTCTTTACCAGATCATGCAGAAGCCTAGCTATCAATGCAAATCCCTCAATAAATCAGTGGTAGTAATTCACCAATCTTAAGAATTTCTGCATGTCTTTAACACACTTCAGTGTCAGCCATCCCAATATTTCCTTTACCTTCTCTTCTTCTATCTTTATTCTGTCTGGTTCTATTACTACCCCTAAAAATCCCACCTCTCTAATCTTCCACTTGTATTTCTCCAGCTTCATGTACAAATCATTTTCTTCCAACTTCTTCACTATCTCCGCTACTAATTTGTCATGTCCTTCTTCACTCTCTATTCCTACTATTATGTCATCTATGAATACTGCTACTTTTCCTATGTTAATTAAATCTCTCAATAACTCATTTATCATAGCCTAAAAGGTGGCTGGTGAATTTTTTAACCCAAAAAACATAACTGTGGGTTCAAAATATCCTTCAGGTATCATGAATGTAGCCTTCTACTCATCTCCCTTCTTAATTCTCACATTATTGTAATCTCATCTCAAGTCCATCTTTATAAATACTTTCTTGGTACCAATATTCTCTAATATGTCTGAAATTAATGGCAATGGATAGTTATTTTTTATCATCCACTCATTTAGATATCGATAGTCTTATACCATTCTCTTCTTTCCATCTTTCTTCTCTATAAAGAACATAGATGCTGTTTGAGGTAACTTTGAGAGTCTGATGTACCCTTTTCTTAATTGTCTTTTAACAAACTCCTTTACTTCCTCTCTTGATAGCAGATATACCTTTCTCTTTCTTGGCATAAATCCTTTCTTTAAGTCAATAGTGTGGCTCTAGACTTTTCGAGTAGGTATCCTCTCTGACTGTTTTTTGTCAAAGACTTTGATCCACCTATGAAATTTCTTCAGAACTAATTTCTTCACTTCTTTCTCTAATCTCACTGCTTCATCATCATTATCCTATATTTCCCATTTTTCTACTACTTTCTTTACTTCTATCATCTTCTCCTTCCTTTGTTTCCTCTTTTCCTCTCTTTCTTCTTGTTTCTTTCCTACTTCCTTTCTCTTTTGCCTCTTCCTCCTTCTGTTTTTACCATTTTGATTTTCTCTGTGTTAGTCTCCACTGTTTTCCACACTCTTCTGGACATCTCGTCATCTTTATCTCTTCTGTTTTCCAATCTATTTCTGGATTGTGGCAGATTATCCACAGCATTCTCAAAATCACTATCCACTTCTGCCCTCCAATGATATCAATCTCTGTTCTCTTCCTATATCCTTGATAATAGATGTTAACTTCTACTATATGTTCATTAGATCCTTCTTTATTGAGTGAACCATCCATATTCCTTACATACATCGGTCTTTTCAACTTCTTCAGCTTAAATCCTTATTTTTTTTTGCAAACTCTGAGCTCATAACTAGCCCAGTTGCTCCACTATCCAACAGCACTTCCATCATTATCCCCTTCTGCATATCTATTCTTTCTAATCCTATCTTCACTATTACTTCTCTTAATAATTTTTCTCCTTCTGCTTTTCTTACTTCCACTTCCTTCTTAATTCCCTCTAATTTTGGTATACCAACTTGTATTTCCCTAGCTAGTACATTGAACTTATTGTAAAAATCTAGTCAAGAAACTCTAGATTCTCCTCCTCTTTTAAATTGTTTGAGTATTCAATATTTTTCTCTTTTTCCCATTGTCTGTACTCCACTCTTCTTCCTTCTACCATTTTATCTCTTTGTCTCTTATTTCTGCAGTGTTGGGCTATATATCCAAATCTCCCACAGGTGTAGCAATTCCTCCCCCTATCTATCTCCATTATATAAGAGTCTCTTCTTGGGGCACCCATTGTCTATCCCTGCCCCTGTTCTTTCATTGCTACTGCATTCATCCTCTCAACTCCCTCCATTGGAGTGGGTTCTGTTGTTATCTACTGAGATAGCATTTCTTGCCTCCTCTGCCACACTAATAGTCATGGCATTATTTGTCTCTGCTCCTCCTTCTACTCGTCATTCCTTCAATCTTTCTTTCTCCTTTCTACTCTTCCTCCAATTTTGATCTAGGACCATTGCCCTCCTGAACCATTGCTCGATTGAGCCTAGTTGGTTTTCCACCTCCATCAACTTCCTTTTTATAATCCCATTTATTTCCCTCTTAAACTTCTCTATCAACAGTCTTCCCTCATATCTACTTTCTCTTGCTGCCCTTTTAAACTCCTGCACAAATTCTTCTATTGTTCTTCCTCCCTACTTTAATTTCTTCAATTCTGCCACTTTCACTGCCTCCTCTTCTTCTCTTTCAAATTCTCTTTTTAATTTTGCCAAAAATTTCCCTGCTTCCAAGTCTTCTAGTATATTCTTCTTTCATATATCTGCTGATTCTCCCTGTATATATAACAATATCCACTGCACCTGTTCTTCTACTGTTGCCTCTGCTAACTTATTCCTTATATATAGCTTGTATTTTGTAATAAAACCTGAGACTTTTGACAAGGTTCCATCAAACAATTGTGGCTTTGCTATATCTAAATTAGCTGTTCTTTCTGGTTCTTTTCCAACTTCTCTTCTTGCTACTACTCCCCTTTCTAACAAAGCTTATATTTGAGCCTGCTGTGCTGCAAGTTGTTCTTGTAACTGCCTAATAATGGTAGGGTAGTTATGTTGACTCATTCTGGTGATAGCGATGGTAGTGGTGGTATATTTAAAAAAAAGCAGAACCTATGCTGGTTTCAGCTTCCAACTCATATTCTGAAGACAAAGAAATCTCAGTAGGTTTCTGTTCTGCTGTCAGGCACGGTTCACACCAGGGTGGAAGTCTGCAGAATAGACTCAGAAATGAACAGACTTATAGAACGACCTTGGCTTCAGCTTATATGCTGCACCATCTGTCTGCCATATGGTTGCAACTTCAGATGATGGGAAGAAGTCTGAGATGGAAGTGAGTACTGATTGGTGTGTCACCATTGAATACCAAAGATCAAGTTCAATAAGAGTTTATCTTTATCAATTATCAGACTAGTGAATTACAGTGTAACTACTAGTTTTATATACAAATAGAAAGTATAGGAGATGCCCAGGATTTCAGTAGTAAAACCTCTATTACCCCAGGCAGAGGTTTCAGTGTTGAAACACTGACAAGAGTAACTCCATTATAGAAGACGGAATACCCAAAGGGTTACAGCACTGCCATAAGACATGTTATGAGAAAGATGGCTACTATAGAAGGCAGACTTGTATATTTTGGAGGTGACTTCACCATAGGGATATAGTTTCTGGATGAGTGGACTTGCATATGACAGTATCTCTCCCTTAGGACTGAGCCTTCAAAATCCTATTGAGTTTATTCAAAAACCTATTGGGTTTATCTGAAAATTCCATGATGGTACTTAGGTCAACAATACATAAATGAAAAAAAGTTTTTTGCTCTTGTTTTTATATTGTCATGTCTTCCCTCACCCTCTTTAACATTTCACAAAATAATGCCAAGATTCTGAAAAAGTAGCAGCAAAAGATACAGCAGAGGCATAAGGAGGAGCAGCGGCTTTTAGTCCAACTGGAAGAAGCAGTGAAGTTATGTTAGACTGAACACATAGCTCAGAAGGCAAAGAAGGAAGTGGAGAAGAAGGCCTGGGAGAAAGCTGAAAGGTAGAGAGTTATAGAGGAGGAAAAGAGAAAAAGGAGGACAATAGAGTACTTCCAGCAACTCCAGGACAAGGTGTTAGAAGAAGAGGCTGCCCTATTAGAGAGGGCTGAAGAATTCCAGATCATGGGATCTAAACATAAGGACATTGCCACTAGAGACAAGGAGGGACAACGGCCTGCCAAGAAGGCTAAAGGGAAGCAACTAGGGAAGTACCATAGAGATGCTACAGTGAAGATGGGAGGTGCTAACCCCTGCAAGAGGTATGTGTGTGCTAGGCAGGATTACCTGGTATACCTCTCAAGGTAAGTAATTTTTTATACTTATTATTATTATTTTTTTAATAATTTTCTTTTTCATAGCCGCTCACTTGCCTGCATTAGGTGCATTGTACTTAAGCAGCAGTATGTGCCCTACACCAATACCAACACCTTAGCCATAATCCCCACTTATGATGGAGTTCTAAGTATCATTGAAAAAGTACTCTAGGAACTTGTGGAAGAGTACCGAGGAGTTGGGAAATCCCTCTGAGACTTGGTAGAGAGCCAGGAGAGGAACATGGCCTAATTGGAGAGAATTGGGGCCATAATGGAGTGGAGATGGGACTTGGAAGGAGAGATCAGGAAGAAGAAAAGTGGAGATGATGTGGAGAGATCTGAGGATGGCCCTAGGGAAATTCAAGAGGAGAAAACTCTGTCATCTGCCTCCTGTTAGTATAGTGGTTTTGTTTTCTTTCTTTTTTAATTGTTATTTTCTTTTGTGATCTAAATGTGTGAGTAAGAAAATCAAAAATTAAAATGAAAAGAAGTTTGAAAGTTTTTGAAAAGAAAACCCCAAAAAGTGCATGGAAGCTGAGGGTTAATGAAAATAAGCGGACAGAATATACTAAGAAATTAATGAAGGGAATCCCCATTAGAAGTGTGTAGAGGCAGAGGACAAATGAAACAGTGTGTTTAGGACAATGGGAGAGGACTAGGCTTGGTAAGATATATGATGTGGAAATCAGATACCAAGTCAGTAGCATGAGTGAGTTCAGATGTGGAAATTTATTTGGATTCATCTCCAGTGTCTTCATACCCTAGCCAGATCACCTTATACAGAAGTTTGCATACCCATCAGTGATCAATTTTAGAATCCACTATCTGAGAAATTTCATATTCAGGTTCCCTGTCAGTTATAACTGGAGTGGGGACCAGTTGTATTCTCTTGGAGAAAGTATTGGATGTGGCAAGTTCAAGTATGGACACATGGAAGACTGAATGAACAGAGTGCATAGACTCTGAAAGATAAAGAGTGAACGATAGAGTGCCAGGCTAAGAGATGATTTTATAAGGTCTGAGATATTTTTTGGAAAGTTTCTTTGAAGACCAAATGGTTTGGAAGAACTGAATCTTGACAAAGACTTTGTTACCTACTTTGAAATCAGGAGTGGGGGAACATCATGCATCAGCTGTTACAAACTCAAAACCTTAGAGTTGGTTAAAAGAATGAACCTTGTATTGGGTTGACACAAGAAAACTCAATAGAGAACTCTGTATAGAATTGTCTACCTTATATACAAATACCTAATGGTCTGTGCGAGCTATTTCTAGCCTACCCTAAACAACTATGTATATGCCTTAAGATCAACATGTATATCACATGTTATATAACATCATCCTTTCAAAACCTTCTACATTCTTCTATGCATCATGTGACTTGTGACTGTGTCATCTAATGTGACCTGCTGTGTGACAGTGTGATCTTGTCACTCTAACCCTAACCCTAGTTCTAAAAAGAAAATAAAAGAAAATAAATTGAAAAAAGAATAAAAATGAGAGAAGAAAATAGAAAAATATTAAGTCCATTTCTTTCATTCTTGACATTAGCAGATTTCTGATAACACTGTTAGGCTGCAGAGATTTCAGCTTTGAGGGTACTCTATAATTTATTGAGGTCTACAGCAAAGTTGCAGGCTTGGGAGAAAACAATATTGTGTTCAGGATGAACAGTGATATTTGGATGATATCCCTTATTAGCAAAGGATGGAGAAACACTGGTAGTAGTACTCAGAGCATTATTGTAAGCAAACTTCATGAGAGGTAGAAGTTTGGACCAGTTATCTTGCTGGTAGTTACAATATATATGGAGATATTGCTTGAGAGTCTGATTTATGTGTTCAGTTTGCCCATCACCTTCAGGGTGATAACCTGAAGTAAAGTAAAGCCATATGTCGAGAGCAGTGCCTAAAGATTAAAAGAAGCTTGACACAAACTCCAAGCCTCTATCAGAGGTGACATGGAAAGGAATACCATGTTTGGAAAACACATAAAGAACAAATAGACATACTAAGTCCACAGACATGATAGTGTTATAAGCAGAGATGAAGATTACCTGCTTAGTGAGCTAGTCAACTATGACCAAGATAGTGTCAAATCCAGAGGATGACAGAAGTTTCTCAATAAAGTTCATAGAAATGAAATTCCATAGTTGTTCAGGAATGGGGAGTTGTTTGAGAGATCTGTAGAGCTTGTGATGTTGTGGCTTAGATTGCATACAAGTGACATAGGACTTGTAGAATTGTTGTACATCAGCATAGAGGCTAGACTAGGAGTATTCATGGCAGACTAATTCCAGTGTTTTGTTTTGACCAAAATGTCCAGCAAGGATATGATCATGATTGTACTGGAGAACACATATACAGAGATTACCAACAGATGGTACATAAATTCTGTTGTCAAGGAGAAGTAGACTATTTGGGTCCATAGACCACCGGCCATCTGCAGAGATATGTTTTGTAGCAATTGGGTCACTAGGGAGAGCTGAGAGGATGTCTTGATATAGGATGTCCAGATCCACAACTGTAGCTACACAGAGAGAAGAAAAAAGAAGAATGGTAGCTTATACAGAGACTGTAAGTTGTTCTTGAGTAAAGATGGGCTTAAAGTTGTGAGAATTGACTATAGTATAGCCAGTATTCTCCTCTTTAGGATAGATGTCCCATTGTCTAGTAAGAGCATCTTGTTTTGTACTGAGATGACCAGGGCAGAACCTAATAATAAGGTTGAACTGGGAGAGGTACTTAGACCACTGTGCTTGCCTCTGAGTCAATATCTTGGTAGTAGAAAAATACTCAAGGTTCTTATGATCCATAATAACATTGATGGGATAGGCCAGACCTTCTAAATAGTATCGCCAAATCTTAAAAGCTTTGAAGATAGCAAGCAATTCCTTGTTATGTGTGTCGCAATTCAACTCTGCTATAGTGAAAGTACAAGAGTGAAAGGTAACTGAATGAACTTCATTATCTTTGTTAACAATAGAGAGGATTGCAGCAAGAACATAGTCTGAGACATCAGTTTCCACAATAAGTTGAGCATTAGAAATCCAATGAGTGAAGATCAGAGCAGAGGTGAATGCTTTCTTGAGAGAGTTGAAAGTATCTCAACAGGAGGAGTTAAACTTCCAAGAAATGTCCTTCTGGGTAAGACATGTCAATGAAATGACAATATCCAAGTAGTTGAAGATGAACTGGTGGTAAAAGTTTGCAAAGCCTAAGAAAGATTGAATATTCTTGACTTTCTTGGATTCCAGCCAGTTTTGAATAATCTTTATTTTGTTATTAGACATGGTAAGACTAGAAAGAGAAAGGATATATCCCAGATACTCTACCGACTCGGAGTAGAATTCATATTTCTCTGCTTTAGCATAAAGACCAATCTTATAGAGATGCTTGAGTACTTCTTTTACATACCAGTGATGTTTGGACATGTTATTCGAGTAGATAAGTATATTATCTAGATAGATCATGACACAGATATCCAAAATATCAGAGAAAATGTTATTCATAAATTGCTAAAAGGCTGCAGGAGCATTGGTAAGACCAAAGAGCATTACAAACCATTCAAATAATCCATAACGTGTCTTAAAGGCAGTTTTCCATTCATTACTATTAACAATGCAAACCAAATAGTAAGCATAGTAAAGATCTATCTTTGAGTAGACCCAAGCTTTGTGAGGTGAGTCCAGTAGATCGGAGATGAGTAGAAGTGGGTAACAATCCTTTTTGGAAATGTGGTTAAGACTGTAGAAGTTGACACAAAGGCGCAGTGAACCATCTTTCTTCTTATAAATAAGACCAGTGTACCATGCAGAGATGAGATTGGTCAGATAAAACTTGTATTGAGATTTTCCTCAATGAATTCCTTGAGAACTTCTTGTTCAGATGCTGAAAGAGAGTATATAGGGCCAACTGGAGGTTGAGCACTCTCTTCCAGATTGATTTTGAGGTCATAAGGATGATGAGAAGAGAAAGTTTCAGCTTTAATTTTGCTGAAAACATTGGCAAATTCATAATACTCAGAAAGAACATTAGACAGATTAGGAGTTTCTGCAAGTTTTGTGGAGTTAGCCTGAATGTTCAAAGAATAAAGACAGAGTTTGAAATTGTAGGAGCCCAGAAGTTTTGATGTGCACAAGAATACTGCAGCACCAATGATAGTGATGTTAGGTCACTCAGAGTTAGACACAGAGGTCTCAGATACAGGTATGGAAACCGTGGAGTCTGATGATTACAGAGGGGTATCCAAAAAAGATAGAGATGCCAATGGTATATTAGCCATAACACAAGAAGAAGTGAGATTTTTCTACAAAGATAGACAGAAGTTTATTGACCTATTTACTTAGTCAATCAATGGATTGTGTCAGATGAGCCAGTTGTATTCAAAGACCAAAGAGCAGAAAAAATCAAGCAGAGTGACATAAAAGTCAAGATTCATACAATTACCAGTGAAAAAAATTATGGGCAAGTTGGCAATTTCAGAGATAGTGCTGTAAGATGAACCATCAAACAAGTGGAGAGCAACCAGAGGAGTTGTGGATGTCTTCAGGTGGTGAGTATCTACAAATTTAGAGTCTACAAAACAGTGAGTAGACCTGGAGTTAATAAGAGCTTAGAATAGAATTTTATTAAGGTAATCCTGATCAAGGATCAAGAAAGAAGTAAGAGAAACAAAAAGTAAATGAGAATCAGAAAGAGCAGATGTATTGAGTTGAATCAGACTTGTTGCTGTACAGGGAAGTTCAACATGGCCCTTAGTCTGTATGGAGTCCTGGAGGTCACTTTCTATTTTTTCAAGGGTTTCTTGGAAGCAGCTGCCAGAGTATCAGCAGTTACTGAAGTACCATGGCCTTTAAGAGAGACTGTAGTCTGCTTCTTAGGACGGGAGTCCAGCTTGTAGTCTTCTGCACCATAATAGAGGCACAGGTTGTTTTCGAGATGCTTCTTGCGCTCATCACTGGTCAACTTGTCATTGTTGGCCAGCTTGGAAGAGAGGTTCATCTATGGAGTATTGGGTTACTTCTTGAAAGTGGAAGACAAAGGTGACTTAGAGAAAGGGTTCTTGGCAGATGAGGCTGCCAAAGATAGATTTGCCTTATTCTGGGAGGCTACAGCAAAACCAGAGGTAGAAGCTTTTTCTTGCTTCTGAGAGTGGGACTCAAGGGCCTCTTTCTTTGCCTGCCTTGCATGGTGGTGTTTGTGGTCTCTTTTCTAGTAGTAGTGATCAATGGTCATTGCTAAAGTATATATATCCTAGAACGAGGTAGGTTTTTCTTGTTCCTGGGTAGAGATGGAATCCTGGATCCAATTGGGGAGCTTTTGGTAATAATGATGGCACAGAACACTATTCCCCCAACCTAATTAGAAGGTATAGTGCATGAAGTCCACATTATAAGTGGAAATCTTATTACTAGACTTTATACAGAGATTGTCCAGCATGTTGGCTGCTTCACCAACAAGGTCCAAGAGACCAAAATGTCGATGTAGCTTGTCTACAAATTGGTTCCAGTTAAAGAGCCAGTCTTAAAAGATACTCTAGTCTTCTTGGTTGAGGCCCACCTCAAACCAGTTCTGGGCTACTCTAGTAAGGTAGATTATTGCGAAATTGATTTTCGCAATGTCCATGTCAAATTGCACTGGATTAGTGCAGAAATATAGACAGTATTGGAACAAGAAATTATTGAGCTTGTCAGGCTCAATGCTGCTGAAAGTGTTGGGGATGCAGACTTTGGTTCCCCTTGTATTAGTATTAGGTCTGGAAGTCTGATTAAAATTAAGAGTGTTAACAAGTCAACTGAGTACTTCGGCCAATTGTTCATTAGTATTATCGCTCCGACAGAGTTTGGACCATGAGCAAGTAGAAGATATGGGTCTATTAGTTATATTATTATTAGTACTAGAATTAGCAGAAGCATCCTCCCAATTAGGATCATTGTCCACAGAGATGATACTTAGGCCAGAAACAGGTGAAACTGTTCGACCAGGTTAAATTGTACTAGAAGGAGACCTTGGAGATGAACAGCCTCTTTGATGAATTTGTCTTGAGCATCATGGTGCATTTGGTAGATAAGCTATTTGGTCACTGAAATGTAAGATCATGTTGAAGGGTGTCCTAAGCAGTAGGACTGAAGTTGAGAAATTATGGCGAGAGGAAGCCATTTGAACTTTAAAGTACAAGATAAAATAGATTGCAGACAGAACTGTGACAGAGGATTTAGCAGGCAGAACTGCTCCAAAGCAACAACAGACTTGTAGAATGACCTTGGCTTCAGCTTATATGCTGTACCATCTGTCTGCCATATGGTTGCAACTTCAGATGATGGGAAGAAGTCTAAGATGGAAGTGAGTGCTGATTGGTGTGTCGCTGTTGAATACTAAAGATCAAGTTCAATAAGAGTTTATCTTTATCAATTATCAGACTAGTGAATTACAGTGTAACTACTAGTCTTATATACAAACAGAAAGTATAGGAGATGCCCAGGATTTCAGTAGCAAAACCCCTATTACTCCAAGCAGAGGTTTCAGTGTTGAGACACTGATAGGGGTAACTTCATCATAGAAGACTGAGTTAAATAGGAGTATCTCTGCCTTGGAAGATGGAATACTATCACAAATATATCAAGATCGTCAAAGGTGGACTTGGTTCATTTTTATTTTCTCTCTTTTATTTTTCTTTTGCTTTTCTTTTTGCTTTTCTTTTCTATTTTTAGAACAACTCAGGTTAAGGGTTATCAGTCACGCTGTCACATCAGTCACAACTTGATGGTGTAGTCACGAGACTAATCACGGGACTTAGGAGAATGAAGTAGAAGAAACTAGAATAAAGTGACATCATACAACATGGACACTACATGTTGGCCTCATGTATTACTCATGGTCATTTAGGGTAGGGTGCACAGTAGTCAGCACGGACCATGGGGATTAGTATATAAGGTAAACTACTCTGTACTTGGAACTCTATCGAGTTCTCTTGTGTTACTCAATACAAGAGTTGTTTCATTGCTTAACTCTTTGAGCCTTGATTCATAACATTAGAACTTGATACCATTTTCTTGACCGCTTAACACTAGCCCTCAAACTTTTCCTTCACTCTCTATCCCATTCTTGACCAAAGGGCAACACAGCTCTTTAGTCAAGAAGATCACTGCCGGACCCTAGGCATAAGGGGTGCACTAGTTGAGCAGGGGAAGCTCAGCCATTTGTTAACACCAAAGCCCACTGGTGCCTCTCAGACGTATTATCTTTTGTGGACGTGATCTATATCTTTTCTCCTATCAGCCTTGTGCTACACATCCCCTTGTGGTATGTCTATGCAGAGGAACAGCGGTTGTTCTTAAAAAACTGCTTAGAGTAGAATGGTCTTCTTAGACCAAAATCGTATACATTTTTCTTAGGGCAGTAGCCAGTAGACAAGTAGTTGGTAATTGTGTAGGTGGGACTTGAAGAGGGCCCACTATCACATACAGAGATTATTTCGTCTTCAGAGTACGAGTCCGATACCGAGACCAGCGCAGGCTCGGTTTTACCTCTATATACATCATCACCTCCCATGCCACCACCACCATCATCACCACTTACACTCATTGACTCACCACCCTTCTATCACCACAACATGAGTCAACAAATAAATTTACATGAAATAATCCGTCAGCAACAAGAGCAGTTGGTGGCAATGCAGGCGCAGATACAAGCACTGCTTGCCACTAGAGGAGGAGAAGGAGGAGCGGAAAGAGGAACAATAGGCCCAAAAGTAGAGGTGGCTATGCCAGCCATCTTCAATGGAGAAGCAGGAAAGGTAGGAGAATTCATTACAGCGTGCAGATTATTCTTGAGGATGAAGTTGAGAGGAGCAACAGTGGAGGAACAAGTTCAATGGGTCTTGTCATACGTGCAGGGAGGATCAGCAGATGTATGGAAGGAAAACATGATGGAAGAAATGGAGTCAGGAGAAATGGAATACGAATCTGCAGAAGAATTTTTGACATGTTTAAAGAAGGAATTTGGTAGGGGAGAAGAGGAGTCGGTAAAAACAGCAGAGCTGAGGAAGCTGGAGCAGGGAGGAAGGACGATGGAGGAGTTTATACAGGAGTTCAAACGGGCAGCAAAAGGAAGCGGATATGAGGGGAGGCCATTAGTAGAAGAATTTAAAAGGGGGATGAACGGAGGAATTCGGAGAAAGCTAATGGAGGCAGAAAATCCACCTGCCTCTATTGAACAATGGTATAGAAGAGCGACGGCCTTGGATAGGAACTGGAGAGAGAGCAGGAGGGAAGAAGAAAGAGTAAGGAAGAAGGACAGAGGAGGAATATAAAAACAGGAACAGAGAACCAGCCTGCCATGACCCTTGGTGTGGCAGAGGAGGCAACTACTGCCTCAGCAGGCGACAATAGGGCCTGCTCCGATGGAAGGAGTTGAGAGAACAAATGCGGTGGTGTTGAGAGGATCAGGGGTTGGGAGTGAACAGAATGCAGGAGGCTCTCCTAGAAGAGACCCCTTTGCAATGGACATTGATAGAGAAAGAAACTGTTATGCTTGTGGGGGCTTCGGGCATATGGCCCGCCATTGTAGGAATCGGGGCATGAGAAGAAGGATAGGAGAGAATAGAAGGGTAGAATATGGAGGGGGCAGTATTGAGGAGATCACGAACATTGGAAATAATTTAAAAGTGGGAGAGGACCTAGAACTTCTCAACTAGGTTCTCCCAATAGGTACAGTATATTAGCTACAGGAATAGAAGCTGGTGCACCTGGAAAAGAGGAGATTGAAGTAAGAAAGAGTGAGAAGAAGCCATTGAGAGAGGTAACGATTAAAATTGGGCTGGAAAGGTTAGACACGCAAGAGGGGATTACAGTAGAGGCATAGCTAGATAGTGGGGCTACGTGGTTGGTTATAAGTTTGGAGTTTGCCAGAAAGAAGGGGTTCAAATTAAAGAAGCTAGAGAGACCAATGCAAGTGAGGAATGTGGATGGGTCTTTCAACAGAGAAGGACCAATAGAAAATACGGTGGAAGTTAATGTGTATTATAAGAGACATATGGAAAGGACAGAGATCGATGTAATAGGAGGACAGAAGTAGGGAGTAATTCTGGGAATGCCATGGTTAGAGCGCCACAATCCAGAAATAGATTGGAAAACAGGGGAAGTGAAAATGACGAGGTGTCCGGAGGAATGTGGAAGACAATGGAAGCCAGTACAGGGAAAGTCAGGATGGGAAAAACAGAAGGAAGAAGAAGCAAAAGAAGAGGCGGAGAAAAGGAAAGAAGAGAAGGAGAAAAAGAAGAAACAGAAAAGGGGAAAAACAGTGGAAGTAAGGAAAGTAGCGGAGGAATGGAAGATATGGGATGAAGAAGAAGAAGCAACAAAGTCGGAGGAGGAAGCAAAGAAGTTAGTACCGGAAAAGTTGCATAGGTGGATAAAGGTATTTGGGAAGAAGCAGTCAGAAAGAATGCCTACAAGAAAATTGTGGGATCATGCAATAAACGTGAAAGAGGGGTTTATGCCAAGAAAAGAAAAAGTATATCCTTTGTCGAGAGAAGAGAGAGAGGAGGTAAGAGAGTTCATGAAGGAACAGTTGAGGAAGGGTTACATCCAGCCGTCTAAGTTACCACAAACGGTGCCAGTGTTCTTTGTAGGGAAGAAAGATGGTAAAAAGAGGATGGTACAAGACTATAGATATTTAAATGAGTGGACGATAAAGAACAATTACCCACTCCCTCTAATATCGGACGTTTTGGAAAATATGGGCACCAAGAAGTTGTTTACGAAGATGGACTTGAGGTGGGGATACAACAACATGAGGATTAAGGAAGGGGATGAGTGGAAAGCTGCATTCACGACACCAGAAGGGTCATTTGAACCAACTGTTATGTTTTTCAGGTTGACAAATTCTCCAGCTACGTTCCAAGCTATGATGAATGAACTACTGAGAGATTTGATTAACACGGGGAAAGTAGCAGTTTTTATTGATGATGTAATAGTGGGGACAGAGACAGAAGAAGGACATGATGAGTTGGTAGCAGAAGTGGTTAAGAAATTAGAGGAAAATGATTTGTATGTGAAACCGGAGAAATGCAAGTGGAAGGTGAGGGAGGTAGAATTTTTAGGGGTAGTAATAGGACCGGAGGGGATAAAAATGGAGAAAGAAAAGATAAAAGGGGTTTTGGAGTGGCCGACACCGAAGTGTGTCAAAGACATACAGAAATTCCTAGGACTGGTGAATTATTATCGTCGATTTATTGAGGGATTTGCAACAGTGGCAAGGCCATTACATGACCTGGTAAAAAAGGATAAAAAGTGGGAGTGGACGGAGAGAGAGGAAAATGCGTTCAAGGAGTTGAAAGAGAGGTTTACCCAGAAGCCAGTATTGGCGGCTCCAGATATAGATAAAAAAATGAGGATGGAAGTAGATGCGTTGGATTATGCAACGGGTGGAGTATTATCTATGGAATGTAAAGATGGACTTTGGAGACCGGTAGCATTTCTATCAAAGTCGTTGAATGAGACAGAAAGGAACTACGAGATTCACGACAAAGAGATGCTAGCAATAATTAGGGGATTGGAGGCATGGAGGCATTTGCTAGAGGGAGCGCAGTACAAATTTGAGATCTGGACCAATCACAAGAATTTGGAATATTTTATGAAAGCGCAGAAGTTGAACAGGAGACAGGCCAGATAGGCATTGTATTTGTCTCGGTTTGATTTTACCTTGAAGCATGTGGCAGGAAGTAAGATGGGGAAAGCAGACGGACTTAGCAGAAGAGCGGATTGGAAAGTAGGAACGGACAAAGACAATAACAATCAAGTATTTATTAAGGACGACTGGATTCGTAGTATATATGAAGTAGTTGTAGAAGAACCGGAAGTAGAGTTAGTAGAAAAAATTAGAAAAGCAAGAAGTAAGGACAAAGATGTAGTTAGAGTAGTAGAAGAGATGAAGAAGGCGGGAGTTAAGGAGTTAAGAGGGAACGAGTGGAAGATTGAAGGAGACCTGGTGTTAAAGGAAGGAAAAGTATATGTGCCAAAGGATGAGGAATTAAGGGCGGAAGTAATCTGGCTACACCATGATGTACCGGCAGCAGGGCATGGAGGGAGATGGAAGACAGTAGAATTGGTGATGAGAAATTACTGGTGGCCTGGGGTGACGAGAGATATAGGGAAGTATATAGAAGGGTGTGACTTATGTCAGAGGATGAAGAACAGGACTGAGGAACCGGCAGGGAAGTTAAAGTTGAGTGAAGTACCACAAAAGATGTGGACACACTTAACAGTAGATTTCATCACAAAGTTGCCGGTAGTAGCAGGGAAAGACGCGATATTGGTGGTGTGCGACAGGTTGTCAAAGATGACATATTTTGTGGCAACTACTGAGGGGACATC
Organism: Leucocoprinus gongylophorus; assembly: GCA_022457215.2. NCBI lineage: Eukaryota > Fungi > Basidiomycota > Agaricomycetes > Agaricales > Agaricaceae > Leucocoprinus > Leucocoprinus gongylophorus. The sequence continues at coordinate 4,085 of JAJOHK020000525.1, read as the reverse complement.
GGCGGAGGGACTGGCAAGACTGTTCCGGGATAATGTGTGGAAGCTACATGGGTTACCAGAGAGTGTGGTGTCGGATAGAGGACCCCAGTTTGCGGCGGAATTGATGAAGGAGTTAAATCGAATGTTGGGAATAAAGACAAAGCTGTCGACAGCATTCCACCCACAGACGGATGGGCAGACGGAATGGATAAACCAAGAACTGGAGCAGTATCTTCAGTTGTTTGTTGAGCATAGACAGAAAGATTGGCCGGAGTGGTTGGCAGTGGCAGAGTTTGCAGTGAACAATAAGGTTCACACAGCAACTAAAGTTTTGCCGTTCATGGCAAACTACGGAAAAGAGTTAAGAATGGGGGGAAACATTAGGAGGAAAGGCAAGGTGGAGAGTGCGACGGAGTTTGTCCAAAGGATGAAAAAGGTGTAGGAGGAAGCAGAGGCAGCATTAAGGAAAACGCAGGAGGAAATGAAGAAGTATGCAGATAGGGGAAGGAAGGAGTCAGAAGTATGGAAAAAGGGAGACCGAGTGTTACTGAGCACTAAAGATCTAGTGTTCAAGGAAAGACCCACAAAGAAGTTGACAGAAAGGTATGTGGGACCTTATGTAATTGAGGAGGTAGTGTCGTCGAATGCGGTGAAATTACAATTGCCAAGTTCGATGAGGATCCATCCGGTAGTAAACATAAGCCGGATAGTACATTATAAGGAGCAGGTGAAGGGACAGAAGAAAGAGGAAGGGAAACCGGTAGAAGTAGAAGGAGTAGAAGAGTGGGAGGTGGAAAAAATATTAAACAAGAAAAAAATAAGGGGGGTAGAAAAATACCTGATACGGTGGAAAGAATTTACAGCGGAAGGAGATACATGGGAGAGGAAAGAAAATTTGAAAAATGCAAAAGAATTGATTGAAGAATTTGAACAAGGAGGAGTAGAAGTTAGACGACAGGAGGGAGAAGTTGATGAATACAAAAGAATGGAATTACCAGGAAAGTATACGGCGAAGTTGCTGTATGGGTGGGATGATCAAAGATTCGAGGAGGAATATCTAAACAAATTGGAAAAAAATTGGAAGAGGTGGAAGGGGGAGAGACAGATCAATGAAGACGAGTATTTGAGAAGAAGGGAAGAACAAATGAAAGAGGAGTATGAAAAAATGAGAGGAAGAGACTGGAGAGTTTCTCCGGAGGAGAAACCTTAAAGAGGGGGTAATGTCAGGATCGTCGAAGGTAGACTTGGTTCATTTTTATTTTCTCTCTTTTATCTTTCTTTTGCTTTTCTTTTCTATTTTTAGAACAACTCAGGTTAAGGGTTATCAGTCACGCTGTCACATCAGTCACAACTTGATGGTATAGTCACGAGACTGATCACGGGACTTAGGAGAATGAAGTAGAAGGAACTAGAACAAAGTGACATTATACAACATGGACACTACATGTTGGCCTCATGTATTACTCATGGTCATTTAGGGTAGGGTGCACAGTAGTCAGCATGGACCATGGGGATTAGTATATAAGGTAGACTACTCTGTACTTGGAACTCTATCGAGTTCTCTTGTGTTACTCAATACAAGAGTTGTTTCATTGCTTAACTCTTTGAGCCTTGATTCATAACAAAATAAGATACTCACTGGTTGTGATACTTGAACTTTAATGGTGTTTCAGAGGTTCAGTATAAGGATGTGATGATGATAGATGATGGAAAGTATCAATAAGAATAATTGACGTTATTAAGTTTAAGGCCTAGCCCTTAGACATAGAGGTATATATACAAAAGAGTGATGGTCTGTGTGCAAGCTATTGCCATCACATGATCAAAACTCGTACCTGATGGGAGCTGTCAGCTGTCAGGCTAATTTTAGAAGGTAACTAATTATATCACTACATTGATATGCTTATATCTCTACCAATACTTGTCGCTTTGAGATGTATCATATATTGTTGTAAACAGATTAATGAGCACTTTCCAATGCAAGTTTAATTGTGCAAATCCGTTTAGTCATTCATGAGATATTAGCAGACAAAGCTTTTATAGTTGTTGATGGTCTGATATCTCAGTCATTTGTTGTTGCTTTTGTACATTCCACATATATGCGGATAGCCCTCATTTGGGGCTTTCCAGCATAACTTAGTTTGTGAAAATTGGTCTACTGGTTGTGGAGATACAAGCTGAATGAAGTTTGTGACAGAATATCCAGAGAGTTGCAGTACTGCCATAAGATATATTGCAAGAAAGATGGCTACTATGGAAGGCAGACTTGTATGTTTTGGAGATGACTTCACTACAGGGATGTAGTTTCTGGATGAGTGGACTTGCATATGGCACCTGCTTACACTGTCTACTAACTACTTTAACCTACTAACTGCTAACTTGTATCATGATTTTGGTTTAAGAAGACTGTTTTACTCTAAGCAGTAATTTAAAGATTACTGCTGTTTCTCTGTATAAACAGATCACAAGGGGATCTGTAGTACAAGACTGATACACAAAAAAAGGTATAGACCATGTCCACAAAAGGTGATATGTTTGAAGTGTACTAGTAGGCTTTAATACAAACAAATAACCAGAATTCTCTCTTCTGGTTGGTATACTCCTTTAAACCCTAGAGCCTGGTTATATCTTCTTGATTAAAGAGTAATGTTGCCCTTTGGTCAAGGATAAAAGAGAATAAGAGTAAGAAGGTCTTGTGTTAGACAGTTTTTGGAAAGGAAATTGAGTTCTAATGTTACAAACTCAAGTTCTTAGTGCTAGACAAGCGAATGAACCTTGTATTGGGTTGACACAAGAAAACTTAATAGAGAGCCTTTTACAAAGTAGTCTACCTTATAAACTTATTTAGATGGTCCATGCTAACTACTGTGTATCCTACCCTAAATGACTATGTGTTAGGCATGAGGCCAATATGTAGTATACATATTGTATGATGTCACTTCTTCTACCTCTTTTTCCCTATATCTGTGACTATCAACCCTAACTCTAAGTTCTATAAATAGAAACTATAAAATTAAATCAAAAATAAAATGAAAATAAGAAATGAAAATAATAAAAAACTAAGTCCACTTCTTGCAATCTTGACAATATAAGGGAATAGAATAGAGCTAGTATTAATTTCACTCTTAAACTTGTACTTGTTGTCTGACTCAATTTTGATAGGTGCTAGTAGGCCCTCTTCTTGTCTCACCTGATACTGTCTACTAACTACTGTTCTAATCAAATTTATATCTTAATATCTCTAAGAAGGAAATGCCTACTTCAAATAAGACTTATAAAAGACCCCACCATTCTTTTGTATAGATAGGTTACAAGGGGACCTGTAGCACAAGATTTCTTTGTGGAAATACTATCTACCATGTTCACACAGAATAATATATCTATCTATACTAGTGGGCTTTAGTATAACTAAACAGTCAGGTTTTCCTTACCTAACTGATATACTTCTTAAGCCTAGAGCTTGGCTATTCTTCTTGACTAGAAGGCAGTGCTGCTCTCTGGTTGAGGATAATAAGAGAGTAAGTGGAAAGAGCCCTAAGCTAGGAGGTTTTAAAATAAGAATCAAGTTCTAATATTACAATTACAAAATCTTAGAATTAGTCAAGTAAAAAAACCTTGTATTAGAATTAACATAAGAGAATTTGATAGAGAGCTCTGTACAAGATTATTTATCTTATATATCTAAGACTAATGGTTTATGCTCTACTACTTTAGCCTACTCTAAATAATTATGTATATGACATATTATATGATGTCATTCCTTCTAGAACCTTCTATTATCTTCTATCATGACATGTGATCTTGTAATAGTATTACTATGACAGTATCATGTAACAATTTGTGACAGCAATGTATGACATCATGCTAGACCCTAACTCTAGTTTCCAAATAGAAAAATAAATTGAAATAAAATAAAAAATAAAAAGAAAGAGAAATAAAAACTAAGTCCAACTGTTACAATTCTAACAAGAAACTAGTGAAAATAGAAGTTAGTTTTTCCAGAGGAGAAACCTTGAAGGAAGATAATGTTAAAATCAAAGATAAAAGACTTTATTTTATTTTTATTTTCATTCTTATTTCTATTTTCATTTTTATTTATTTTTTAT